>VZTV01013444.1:3324-20270 GCA_013400875.1 Anhinga rufa | reverse complement strand
CTCGGTTAGGCGTTCCCCGCTGGCAGTCGGCTTTGCGGTGCTCCGCGCGGCGGGCAGCGGCACCGAGGGGACGACTCTAAGTTACGAAGCGCAAAATTTCAGGCCAATGTGAGGGAAATTTTGGCAATCCGGGAGCCTGCAGGAGCGAAGATGTGCTGCCAGCGTTACCCCGAGGAACAGACGTGGCGTTCGGCAGCTCCTGAAAGCCCCCGGAGCCGCTGGGGATTTGCAGGTGGCATCGCCATCGCCACCCACCATCGCCACCCACCATCACCATCCACCATCACCATCGCCACCCACCATCACCATCCACCATCACCATCGCCACCCACCATCACCATCCACCATCACCATCGCCACCCACCATCACCATCCACCATCACCATCGCCACCCACCATCACCATCCACCATCACCATCGCCACCCACCATCACCATCCACCATCACCATCGCCACCCACCATCACCATCCACCATCACCATCGCCACCCACCATCACCATCCACCATCACCATCGCCACCCACCATCACCATCCACCATCGCCATCCATCATCACTATCGCCACCCACCATCGCCATCGCCACCCACCATCGCCACCCACCATCACCACCCACCATCACCATCGCCACCCACCATCGCCACTGCCGCAGGTCCGGCTGTGGGGTGAGGCATCCCTCTGACTCAAGCATCAGAAGCATGTGAAGTACGAGCTGATAAACTTTTGGCTACCTGAAGCCAAAACTATTAACTACAGTCCCCATTGAGCTCAGCTCTGCTGGAAGATAAATTTAATATAAGTTTGAGCTAAGACGTATTTTCATCATAGATATGCAGTGAGTGTTTCTCTAGGGATGCAAACCCCTACCCTTTCCTTCTCACCGTACTCTTGTGCAAGCTGAAATTTGGAAATGGATACGATAATTCGTGTTGTTTTGACAGAGTTAACTAACTGATGCAATCCAACATTCTGAAAATGAAATTGTAGGGATCCACTTGCAAACAGTCTGCTCTATAATTGAGCTCATCCTCCAGGCACAAGCTTTATCTAAGAAATCTTGAAGGCTGCATCTTTTTGACTCATGGAAAGAGCTCTGTGGCGTGGCAGCGTGCAGCGTTTGCCTTCCTCGGCAGGACTAGTGGGGAATGCTCGGGACTCCCCGCCTGCGCTCCCTGACATAAGCCGTGTACGTTGGAAAGCCTCTTCGGCCCCGATGGAGCCAAAGCTCTTCATTCCGCGTGCAGCAGCATCATCAGAAGTTCAGTCTGATTTAGAAATAATTGACTCCCCATTTTAACAGACTAGTTTCTGAGTCTGCCAGGACAGCGGTCTGCCCTACTAAACACACCGGGTTAAGCAGGATGATTATGTTAGTGCACCCACACGCGTGGTTGCCGAGTGGCATTCACCTAGCTCTCCGAGGCCTGTAGTTGCCACGCTGACCGTCGGGCACCCGCCACCAGCCGGAACCCTCAGAGAGCCTGGCTCTAAGTGGCTTCCAGCGCTTCTGGGTTCCTAGCGGGCCCCAGCCGAGAGCCGCAGGAGCACACGTAAGCAACGATGCAAACCCACGTCATCCTCGTTAGAAATCTACTCAGCAGCAAGAACAGGGCCATCCATTCCTACAGAAACTCTGCAGCGCCATCAGTTTGCACTGCTGAGTAGAAAAGTAACAGTAGACTCGAGAAACGCTCAGAGTAATAATTACTGAAGATAAGCCATTTATAAAGCTCCTGACTATGACTTAAGGGAGGTGGCGAGGTCGCAGGAACTTTACTCCGTTACCCTGTGTAGAAACCGAGTGTAACATTCCTATAAAAATGGAAATGAGTGCAGAGGGCAAGTCTCCCCGTCATCCTCCAGGCTACCAGAAAAGAATAGGAGGCAGGAAGATTTCCACAGAGACGTGGTAGAGAAGATGCAATTATTTATTAAAAAAAAAACCCTAAACAAAACCAAACCCCCCCTGTGTTCATTTCCCAGCGAGCCATCCAAGCCTTCTAATTACTTCCTACACGTTTAGAGGAAAGCTAAAATGCAGCGGCCTCAGGTGCGGACTCCGGCACACCCTCAAGCGCGGCTCCATCGAACGGGTCACTCCGAGGCGGCGCGGGCACAGGCAGAGCGCCCCTCTAACAGATGTGCGGTACATAACGCGTCACACAGCACGCACACCGCAAAGTTTAGTTCAATTTTATTTTCCACGGTTTTCGAATGATACATCATGCAGTCTGCCAGTGTATCCATCCATCTCTGATAAGAGTTTTAGAACGAAGATAAAAGACTTATCTCCACGGGATGGGGGAAGGAGGGTTCAGGTCTGCTATCGAGAGTTTAATACATTTCAGCATCGTTTGATGCAATGGCAAAAAATTTCCCCTTGTTACCAGCAAAACGTGTCCACAATTTATTTTTTTTCCTAAATTGAACACTACTGTAAAGATACACAGAGCCCAGAGAATACACATCTGCAGTACACGTTACACACTTTACAAACTAGACATGTATAATTCTACAGAATGCCTCAACCCCCGTGGTTCTCCCACAACGAAAAGTGTTTCAATGGACAAGACTGTGAGAGCGAGGCGAGAGAGGAACTGGTGGAGCGAGCGGTGTTCCATCCTGCACGGCGGATGTTCTCCAGTGCGCTTCGCAGTTCAGACAGGCACAGTGAAGATAAAAAAATCAAAGCAAGGGTAGATTAAGATTATCCTGCCAAGTTATTTTTGGATTTCTTCCATTTCCAGTCGAGATGTATTTCATTCATGTTTACAGTGTCTTTCCTCTCCAATAACAGGAATTTGATTAGGCCTCCTTTTCCTTTTGGGCCTGCGTGATCCGAATGGGTTTAAATACCCATTTATCCAAATGAAACAATGTTCAGCTTAAAAGTCTTTCTTTTGGTTACTTCCAAGCCTTATTCGTCAAAATTTCAGGCAAATGTGCATCTTAGTCCATTTGGCTCTATAAAATGAAATTTATAAAGTTCCTCATAAGGTTCCGTAGGCAGAAATTCTTGTAGTGAAGGTTTTTTGTGACTTGCTTTTTAGTTTTCAGTATATTCAGGATAATCCACCCTCCCCCTTGTTGAGTTAAATACAAACCTAAAAATGCATCAGCCAAGATCCTTCCAGGTTTAAAACTTCCCTTGCTTTCGAGAAAACAAGTTGATGAAACGTGAACTCAAGGACAAACACAAGATATTTGAACATATCATTAAGAGAAGCTCAATGAGCAGGAAATACTGTTTAATTACTAGCAAAAAGAACAATATGCACTTTAGTTCCATCTGAAGTACGTTCTCCATTTGTGAACAGTATTTCCACCAAAAGTTGTCCCATGCATGACATTTTAAATGTGAAATTTAATCTGCGCTATACAAATCACAACGTTAAAATTAGCCTCGAATAAATATAACACAACATTCAAAGAGCAAAGAAAGTAAGATAGCATCGAGTAGTGGAAACAGCAGGAGACAGGTTTTGATCTCTGCAGAGCAGATGAGTGGTTTCCATTTCTGTATATAAAATGTGTAAGACTTAAAAATGGTACAAAAGTTGAATATACAACACGCAATACGAACTTAAGTTGCCTAATTAAAATAGGCTTACAAAACAAGAATCTATATATAAGCAGAGTAAGTTCAGTTGACAGAATGAATGATTTCCAATCCAGTAACTACCTTCTGTACTTCTTGGGGGGGATTTTAGCCTCAGGCATCTTTTCAGTTCTAGAAAGTCCTCCTGCAGCCTTGACGTAAAAGTTAACTTGGAGAACCTTGCATTATTTTAGCTAGGTGAACTGACTGGCTGATCAGCACTAGCACAATTAAGAGATGTCAAAGCTAACTTATTACTCAAGCTGAAGAAAGCTGTCTGAACTGCCACACACAACTAATGGTGATGGTGCGAGGAACTTAATACAGCTTTTTTAAGCTAATGCTGTGTCTACAGTGTATTTCCCTACCGAACTTTGAATTTGAGAGACAGAATAAAAGTTTTACTACAATACAAAATCTCTGACACCATTATGTTTGGTATCTTTTCCAAGACAACTCTTTTAGAACCAAACCAGGAGGATCATTAGTTCATAGTAGAAATGTCAGCTCTGGACAGCTGATAAGATAGCACAGAGTAGTTCTGAATTAGTAACTTTATTAAAGATTGCATATGGCAAGTTCACAGTTCATTTTTCTGGCAGTGCACATGCACATAAAGAAAGGAAAAAAAATATAAAAACTTTGGAAAATACAAAATAAATTAAATACATGCAAATTTGCAACGTCATTAAATATTTTTAGCAAAACGCTCCCCAAAATAGTGCAACATTTAAAAAAAACAGTTAAATTAAGTCCAACTTACTTCGCAGCAACCTAAATAATTTCAGTAGAAAAAAAAAAACTAAAGTCAATTCAAAATCTTTCAAAATGCTCTACGTTGACTAAATAGTTCTACATCTACCAAAAAACACATTCAGAAATTTAAAATAAAAAAAAATAAAAATCAATCTCAAAGGAAGTAAGAGCAAACATCTGCAAAACAAGACCAGAGGGCTATGCTCGGCCGTAACCTTCCTAGAGTCCATGCTTCGTTAAGACACGATGCTGCGGACCGTGCACACCTGAACAAGGAGGATGTGTGTGTGTGTGTGTGTGTGTGTGACGCAGAAGCGGTAGGCAGGGAGGAGGAGCAGTAGCTTCTGCCTGCCAGCCGAACCTTCCCAGAGCGATTCCAGTGCCCCCTTGCTGAGAAGATGGAAACTTTCTGTCTGGCACGAGAGAGAGATCCAAGAAAGGCGAGCCAGCGGTCTCATCCTTAGCTCCGTGCGCACAAGCGGACCGCCTGGGACCACTTGCGTATTGTACCTTGTAAAGACATTCTTTTCCCCTTGCAGTTTGCTCCTCGCCTCCCAACAAACATATTCCCGAACCTGGTTGCAAAGGACAGCTTGAGTATATATGCCTCTCACCTCCTTTTGGACTCTCTCTATATAATTTTTTTAAGGTAGGGGCTGGGGGTTTGGGGGAATTTTTTCTTTTGTTTCTTTAAGGTAGCGTCTGTTCTGGTAGGGGACTCTTCACTCCGGTATCTGAATTCCGGCGTGAACGGATCAGGGCTTGCCGATGGCATGCGGGAAGGGGAAGAGGGGGGGATGCTTGTCAGCTTTTCCAAGACAAGATTTCCACAGCATTCTGAAAGTCTTCAAAATTTCATAGAGAACAACGCTTACAAACACATGGCTAGCCATCACACTCCAGGAAAACCCACCACCGTAGGGAGAACTACAAGCAGATCAGATCTTAATTTTAAGATAGGTCACACAGATATATTCATGTAACTACCAAACTTCAAAACCTAGATCTATACTAACAGATTTCTCTGCATCCCGTTTGATCTTTACCAGGTACTGCAATAAAGGTTATTTTACACAGTCCAAAGATTTTATCAGGATATTACAAATGGTTCTTTGGGGAAATTTACTTCTGAAAATGTAAGCAGTAAAATTAAACCATATAGCAGCACATTTTCATCCCCTAAAAATATAAAATAATATGTATATTATACAGTAAATCAGTCATGACAGAGCACAATCACCTGCCTTTGATGGCACTTGGTCATTGAATAATTAATTCTTTGATGCCAGAAGTCGGGATTTACTGACGCAACAGAGGACTTCGAAAAAGCATCAATCTGAGTGTAGAAGCCCCAACCTAACCAGCGCCAAGGGGTCAAACGCAGTCAGTGAGAGATTCTGAGTGGCAGACTTCCTATCGTTACTTAGATGGTTATGTTAAATACATTGTACAAGTATCTGTAGAAGAGTTGAGCCGAACACTTCTGTACACGTGGAGATCCTACGAAGCTCAAAATACCTGGGACCAGTGCATTGCAGATGGCTGTAGGAAGCGCAGGATGAAGAGGATGTGGATCAGGTTGAAGAGGGGGAAAAAAAGAAACTAGTGACTTAATGACAGTCCTTAACATGCTAAGTGGAATTGACCTGTCAAGAGAGAGCAAGAAAGGTAACAATAATTAGTGGATGTTGGCGATCAGAAAGCAGATACGCAGGGTGGCGAATCAACCCATACCTACGCTTCACAGAAATGTGATGCACGGCAACCAAAGAGCCACCATAACAGCGACGAAAGGAGAGTCACCTAAAGCACAATTTTAACAGTTCATGAAATTAGGGTTTCAGTTGCTAAGTCTTGGAGAGGAATTTTGTCAGATCTGTCTTTCCAGGCCACAAACTGGCACAGTCATAACGAAACAATTCTCTTGATGAAACTCATTCTTTGCCACCGGTAGCGTAGCGCTATGTCTTGCCTAAACACACCCTTAAACACTACCTAAAGGGCTAACTTTTTTCTCCCTTTTACCTCTCTGTTCTCTTAATGGGACTTATCTCTCCTCTGGTCAGACTTGGATATTCTGAAGAGCAGACATGTGCGTATCTTATACAGGTAAGGAAAGTAACTGCAGTTGAGTTTGAAAACTTACAATAAGATGAAAGGCTGAAAAAAGACAAATCCCAAACAACCCTTCTGTTTCACATGTCTGCTGACAGAGAGGTGCTTTCCTAATAAATACACACACGCACGTATATATATATAAAAAATATGTGTTCACAGAAAGATATAAAAATATTTTATATATTATCCTGGCAATATATTCTAAAAATATACCATATAATTTTATATAACATATATGCATATTATACTGGCATCTTTCTCACTAATTTAATAGTAATTCCATCCAGAAGCAAAGTTCAAGGCACCTTACCAACCACAAAAGTGATTTAAAGTTGATTATAAAATATTTGAAATACTGACGTTTAAAAACTCTTGGGTTTGAATTCCGCCCCCCCTTTTCTCACTAGCCATAGGGAAAGCACCACATAAGTAACTGAATGTGCCTAGCACATTTTTAAATTAGTCAATATAAAATCAGCCTTACAGAGAGAGATGTGTTTTCCTCAATTAAGCATTTTCTTGTATAGGTATTTAAAAAACTCCTGTCCATGTTCAAGATCAAGTTATAAAGATAAATAAATACATAAATATTGATGCATCATTGTTTTTATATTTCTTCTAAATTAACAGTGGGAATTGTAGTTAGCTCCTAATTGTCATCCTTATTAGCACCTTAAAGGAAACCAGGATGGTTATTAATTTATGCATCTTATTGGCTAGATTAAATATAGTTATTCATCTTGCTCAAGGATGGGGAGGTGCTGGGAACATACCAGAGACTTTAGGAAAGGCACATACAGGCAAGAGACCGTTTGCACAGCATATTTCACAAATACAGATCCCAGCACAAGTTGCTTTAATAACGTCAGCAGGCCACGACGGAGCATTACTGCAATCGTTAGCGTATCTTCATGTCAGTCCTTTCCTTCTCTTTCGAAATGGGCTATCAGACAAGTCTAAGCAAATATTAGAAGGGCAGGACAGGCAGATAACCAACTTCCTTCAGATTTGAAATATGAAAGCATCATCATGATGACGAAAGCATCAGCAACACGCCTGTCTGTCCAAGGTCTCCAGGCAGCGCCGGAGCATCCCCGCTGTGCCAGCTTGCCCACAGCTCTATCGATGGCAGGAGAGCATCCTCCAGCCTGCAGCTCAGTCACTGAGAAAGGTGTTGCAAGAACGGTGACAGCAACCCTGGAAGTTTGCATCCAGCACCTGAAGTGCTCTGCACCAAAGCCTCTCAAAAGTGTTTAATATTATCACCCATGCTTTCCTCGAGCCCCAACCTTAGCTGTCCCCGAGCTCTGCTAGTGCCCCTCTGTTCTGTGTGTGGGGCCAGGCTAGGTCCGAGATGTAATTAAAGCAGACTCAAAGACGATCTCTGCTCCTTCTGGAGAAAGTCCTTGTTAAATCATGAGCCGCAGAAGCGCAGCACCGCTGTGGCTCACCTCTCCTTGAGCAACCTGAGTAACAGGGCCTGTGGCGGGCAGGGGGGCTCCTGAGCAGGTCCGTTTCATGAATTTAAAGGCAGAACTTCAAAACGAGCTGATTTATACTAATGTTGTTCTGGCCACATATTTTAAGCATGAAAAACAATTCAACATATATTTCTACCACTTAATGCATGTTTCCCGTTATTCACTTCCATCTGGCAGTTACTAACTAGCGTGCTGCAAGGGACATCCAAGTTTGCTCAGACACTGCCTTTATGCTTATTTCCATTTCTAAAACTTATTATTACAGGTTTTCATTAATGATTTAGAAAAAAATCGCACATGAAACCAGGTTGTATAGTGCCTTTGATAATTTTGTGCAGTTTTTGGCCTAAACTTTGTGAGGCAGCATGAGAAAGAGTCAAAACAATTTGGGTTTTGGTTTGGTTTTTTTGTTTCTATCTAAAGCAAAATACATACCATAGGTTTTGCTTTTTAAATTCCTGATATTATTTGAAAAGCTTTAATTTTAAAACCCTTTTTGAAACCTGCACTGTGTTTAGTTATACTTAGAAAGTTTTCCTGTAGAGAGGTTTAAATACAACAATATACAACTAAGCTCTGTAGTGAACACTCCAATATGCAGCCATCCACATGACGTGATTTGGGGAGTATTATCCTTTAAGGTTTTGTCAAAATCCTTCTCTCAAAAAAATTAAAAAACTTTTTAAGAATTTACATTGAAGAACACATTTCAACCATTTTTATTAAAACAGAAACTATTAAACTCTAAGAACTGACTCAAAACCATGCTACAGAAATAAACATTTAGAAATCCCCAAGGCCATCTCCATGAAACCCTGGCGTAAATATAGCTACAAGGTTGGAGCAATCCCAGCACCACCTTCGTATAGAAATACTCTACAACCCAAGCAGGACTTCTACTGCAGCAATTATCCTGTTAGCTGCACCAATGGGAATTCCCTTCCCGATAATTTCCAAAGTCTAGGCTTGAGGTATGCCTCGGGTAACAAATTGATCGCACTTTTATTTTCAAAAACGTCTGCAACATAGACAGAGCGAGGAATTATCTCATAGAGATTTGCAGACGCTCCTTGGCCTCCTAAGTCTCCTCTTGAAGCCAGCTACTGGCAACTTGCAATCTCAGGACCATGTTTTATTAACGCCCACATTTCTTTCTCTCCCATCTGCTACTGTTATTCACCAAATGCTGTGCTTTCTGGGATAGAAATCATCTTTTTACATCATGCACGCTGCACCTAGGCAACGTGGCCCAAACTGGGCGAAGTCTGCCCTTTGTGCTGAAGAGCCTCACAGGCTTGCCCAGCGCTGCAGAAGAAATTTTACTGCTGAACTTCATAAAAACAGCAAAAGCAATGCTGGCTGTTACTGAGGGGTAGGCTGCTGGGTTAAGAAATCATAATCACTGACCAGTCTAACAGCAATAAGTGTCTATTATGTTTACTGTGAATGATGAATGAATGTAAGATGAATTGCCCTTCATCCTGGTATTAAATTTTCATTCCAGAGATAGGGAATGTTACATGACAGCAAACATTTATACAGAAATCGCACCTTTACTTCACTGCTGTTAAATGAATATAAAAGAAAGTTCCGTTCTGATTCTAGCTATGTAGAACCGCGCCATTCAAAAGCATGGTGTAGATCTACAGAGCATAGAAATGTCTCAATGATATTATGAAAAAAATCTGTATAAAATTTTCCCTGCACAAGTAGTACCTTTACTAACAGTCTTACTCATGCCCCATGGCTTTCATCCAACAAGCTCAAAAATCATATGACTCTGATACTCCCCAAATCCTTTGGCAGCCAAATAGTTGCAATTTGCCAATAACCTTCTTAACTGAAGGACCAAAAATGATGAGAACTGACCTTCTTTTAATCGCTGCCTGGCCTTAGCTTACTACATCTTCAGGACATCTTTCTAGATGTGGGACTTTCTTTCTAGATCTGGAACTTGACTGACTGACGGTGTTGGTCTCTTCTCCCAAGTAACTAGTGATAGGACGAGAGGAAATGGCCTCAAGCTGCATCAGGGGAGGTTTAGATTGGATATGAGGGACAAATTCTTCCCTGCCAGAGCGGTCAGGCCCTGGCACAGGCTGCCCAGAGCGGTGGGGGAGTCACCGTCCCTGGGGGTGTTCAAACACCGTGCAGACGTGGCACCTGGGGACGTGGTTCAGGAGCCCTGGGGGGGTTGGGCTGGCGGTTGGACTTGATGATCTGAGAGGTCTTTTTCAACCTTAACTATTCTATGATTCTATGACTTTAAAAACCAATTATAAAGCCTAAAATATGGTTCTCTGAAGTAATAATTATAGAATAGAATCATAGAATATCTTGAGTTGGAAGGGACCATGAGGATCATTGAGTTCAACTCCCATGACATTTCAAACTGTTGCCTTACGTATGATATGTAATGCATAATACAGCCAGGCGTTAGACTTAATCTCGAGCTGTAAAGAAACTAGACCGATAAAAGCCATAAAGGAGCACTCCTGTCAGTTAAGAAAAAACACACACATACACACTTTTTAAGTGGCTTCATTCCAATCTGTAAGGCTTCCATTTGGTTTTCAGAATTTTTTTTTTCTAATTTTTTTCAGAAACCATAAATCCGTAAGTTTACCCCGTTTCCTCTAAGATCTTCCATCTTCTTTTTCTCCACCCCTATTGTCCATGAGCTCCTCTGCAACACGTTCCAAGCGTGGCCTGAATCTGCTCATCCTTCACCGCCCTCAAATCTGAAACTCAGCATCTAAAACCTCTGAGAGGTATTCTGTGCCTTCTGATTATTTTTTGTGGACTTCCAAAGTCCTATCTTGTTATACACCCATCTAGTTTTAAGTGCATGTATTTTGTTAATAACTTTTATTAATCTACAGTTGTTCACTTGACATGTGCCTATGCCAAGTGCGTGGCCTGTTTGAGTCTGACACCTAATTTCATAGCAGATGGTATATTAAAGGCCCACCCAGTTTAGGCAGGTAGCAGCTTTTTTCCCCACAGAGCAGCTGTTATGATATATGTTTGGAAATATCTCACATGCCTCTGTATCACACTCTTTTCTCTTTGCTCTTTCACTGAGGTGGGAATGCCATGAAGTAGACAGACAGTAGCTATCTCGCTTGTGAGATGGAAAAGCCAATTTCAGTTCAGAATAAACTAATGTACAAAAAATACTCAGCAAAGGCTTGCCCTAATTCATCCCCAGCAAAAATATGTTGCTTGCAGCTACAGGGCTCATGGAAAACACAATGAACAGAAACAATCCGCACAACACAATAACAGCTTGAGTGCGACGTGATGGATGGTTTGCATGCAAGCATGACATGGAACATTCTCCAAAAAAAAAAGAAAAGAAAAAACCACCCAAGAATGCTGAGTGCCTAAAGGAAACCACATGTTATCAGAAGAGAGTCATAAGCCAGAATTAATCCTGAAGGAGGGAAAGAAGTCAAACTTGGAGGGACAACTTAGCAGTCCACTGGCTGTTTTTCACAGACACTCACTACCATCCAACTCTTAGTATGCCTGTAACATAAAGTTATCATCTAAAATAATAGCAGATGTAAAATATCTCAGAAATAACAAGAATTTAAAGAAGTAAATGGGAGGGGAGTGTACATGAAGCAGTCAGGGAATATGCTCCTCACCTCTCCAGGATAAGATTTTTGCTTAGGAGAAACCCTCAAGCCCTTGCAATTAAAGTAAAATCTTTACATTTTTTTTCTGAAGAGAGCTCAGTAAGAGTGCAAAGCAAAAGAAACAGAAGTTTGCCAAATTATGACACTCAAATTTGGAGAGCTCTGCGCTGCTGCCACTCACGGCTGCTCTACCCCAGTCCCAGGCTGGAATATCACAACACTGAAACATATTCATGTTGCAGAAAGCAGAAAATTATAGTGGCAGAAGGAACCTCTGGAGCTCTATTTTTACTACATGAGTTTCACGCCTCTATGTGTGAATTTCAGTACAGATTTACCAGAGCATTTTAGTTTATTAAAAAAGTTTTAAGTGATAAGTCATTAAAATAAAAACTCTCATCGGCAGCTTGCAAAGCATTCTAACAAGGCACTCCTCACTTAAATTACTAATTTTCACAGTTAAATTATCAGCAAACAACTCCTACTAAAACTAGAAAAAAATACTGTGGGTCTTCTAAAAGCAAGACTGAAATAGAAGAAAACTGCATGATCAGTGAAAGAACAGATGAGTAAGTTACTTTGGTCTTACTTCTCGTCTATTTGGTGTTGTGATAGTAGCTGGAGTTTGACATCCCTCCCCCTCGGATGGCATGGACAGCCGTTGGAGAAGACGCTGGGTAATGACCAGGGCGGATAGGCTTGGCTGCAGAGTAAAAGTAGGAAACCAAACAAGACATTTAGCTTTTACACAAGGTTCTCTGCCTCACCTTCTCCTCAAGTACAAACCCCATTGTTTCCAAACAAGGAGCCGTGCTTGGCAGACTAGTCTGTAACCTGGCTCTGCGGAACACAGCATTCCCTTATCTCGGCCAACAACAAATACATCTGTTTTCTGCTTGTGGCAGAGCCATTTAACCATCCCATGCACGCCCCTCATTCTGCAAAGATTATGGACCCACTTGGTGGTCAGTGATGTACTTTCTACATCCAGTTTGACTATTTATATCATTCCAGAAGATGCTGAGACAAAGCTGGCTTTCTACAAGACGTAGCATACAGCAGGAAATATTGTGTGCCGCCCAATTCCTTCTCAGGTTTTAAGACACCAGTATTGGCATCGCCATCGAAAACATCCTTCTACTTCAGCAATTCCAACAAACCATTTCAAAAATTGCCCCATCTTAAACACCATTTGGTTGTGTGCAACCATTCAGATTGCACCACAAAGATGTACCAAGCATCTGAATTATATAGGAGGATTTTTTTGACTCTACACAGTCCAAATTAAATCACAAGGACGAGTAATCAAGGAAAAAGAGAGGAAGGGACAAGGTCCAGAAAGGCAAGGAAAGAATGAAAGCAGAAGGAGAGTGTGTGGGGGAGGAGGAAGAAAGTGAGAGACTAATTTAAAGAGACAGGTTTTCGGGTCACTAGAAGGGCACACAAGACCCATTATACTATTTATTTACTGAGTTAAATAGCAGAGGCGCTTTAAACTTTAGGTGGGGCAGATTCTATTAAAAAGTGAAGCCTTTAAAGATTCCTGCACAGCAGAGGAGAAGCAGACCCTGTGGTTTGCCCTGGACTGCTGCTTTCAAAGCTCTCGCTATTTTAAACATGAGCAAACAGCCCAACCATGAAGTACGTGAGCAACCACTAATCCTTTAGCTCCATGTCCTTACCAATTTGAGCAGAGTGTGCTCTCCGTGCCATGTTTTTGGCTCTCACAGCCTCCTTAATGCGATCTACCTCCTGCTGGTACCGTTTGCGGTCTCGCATGGCGTTCTCCTTGGCCTCCTTCAGTGCGCTCTCCAGGGCCTTAACTCTCTCTGCCGT
The DNA here is from genome assembly GCA_013400875.1 of Anhinga rufa. Classification (NCBI taxonomy): domain Eukaryota; kingdom Metazoa; phylum Chordata; class Aves; order Suliformes; family Anhingidae; genus Anhinga; species Anhinga rufa. Next base: position 6,839 of record VZTV01013444.1, on the reverse strand, counting down.
AGCTCTAAGTCGTTTTTCCAGCTTAGGAAGCTCACAACGAAGATCTGCATTATCACGTACCAACTGCAAAAAAAGAAGTGTCAAAAATATCCTGTGAGAAACTATGGGAAAGGTCCTCTTACAAGGAGAGACAGAAAACACCCCTGATTCCTCTTCACACCTTGTATACTACCAATGAAAAAAACAGATTTCTTCCAGAAATTACTGTAAAAAGCTGAATGTCAGAGAGATTTATCTTTAATCATGTAGTTTATTTGTCTAGGTGAGGTATGATATTAATTTAAGTTTTCCAGAAAGATCAAAGAACAAGTGAATTTATTCCATTCAACAAAACTTCACAGATCTGATCGCGGAGGGTGAGGGCTCCAGGACAAACCCTGCTACAAAACCCACTTTTCTAGACTTTAAGAGCAACTGTAGCAGAAACTCTGCATTTCTTCAGAAGGCAGAAATGTCTGGCATTTCACAGATACCTGATCACCTCATTATTTCAAAATGGCAATGCTTGAATATGGCTTATAGGCAACACTGGCTATGATAAAAAATTCATAATTGCCCCTGGTTATGGCATGCTTACCCACTCGTTCCCTACTCAAGCATATGGGAAAATACCTCAATGCCTCAAACATTGCTAAGAAATCACTTAAGGCCTGTAGCTATAAATGTGATGATTATATGCAACTCTGAATTCATGCACTTCCTCAATTAAATCCGAACCTGAGCAAGGTCTGTCGACTATCAGAATAACATCTAACTTTACATGAAACTATATAAGATAGAGAACTGGGTTGTTTTTTTTAAATAAATGATGCAAACACATAGAAAATCCAGTACAATTTCTACCAAACAGATTATGCCACTACTAGAAATCCACAGAAAATTGTTCCAAGGGAGTGATTCTCCCTTTTCTGGAGCGAAGGAAAGAAAGCGGTTTAACTACCACATTAATAATACAGTAGAGCAACAGCACGTACTAACATTCACAGGTTGTGTGACAATCAAAATGTTTTACACCTGCTAGTCCAGGCTTAGTGCCAGAAGAAAAACACAAACAAAGCTAAAAAAAAATTGTCACAATGTGCTTTTTCTGCAAGTGTTGAACCCTTGTTCTACAAAATAGCTACAATACGAAATAAGAGCAGGATGATATCACACTCAGGTCAAGTCCAATGTCATTCTTCCCTCTAAGTTTCTTATGAGACCTGGACTCCTAGTTGGTTTTGAGTAAATATACACTAATGACAGCTATAAAAATCCGTATCTGAAAACCCAGGAGATGCGTGAACTGAGTGCAAAAAAGGCGAAACAGTAAAAGGAAAAACACTCCTAACATGTCCCAATTTCCACATTTAGAAACTAGGTCTTTAAACCATCTGTTCACTGGGAATCTCAAAATACTGAACCTTAGCGGACACGTGTCACGGTCCGGCACTGCTTGCTTTTTTGGCACTTCCACAGAAATAAATAAAGCAAATCTCGGCGAGCACTGTCTCTCACTAACAACAGATTCAGAAAACCGCACTGAAGAACATTATGACACTACTCAAAAATGAAATCAAAAGCATCTTTGTTGTTTCGTGCTCTGTACCTGAACAGTGGGACACAGTTCAGAAATACTGACATCTGACAAGAGCGTGGAAGCGTACTTACTGGCAGAAATTATCCAGTTTTATCTAATGAGGTGCTGCCTAGATAATTACACACACCATTGACATATACACACTTCCAATTAAGCGGAGGGTAAGGCTCTTTCTTTGACGTATACCCGAAACGCTTGCCTACCACCCACCCAACCCCTCCACCCCCCATTTGCAGGGTGGGCACCTATGGAGAAGGGCTCTCCGTAGCCCTTGTCTCTCTGAACAGCAGAACTGCAAAGGAAACGGGAACTCCATGAAAGAGGGAGGAGACAGAGATAGACATGCCCAGAAATGACCAACCTCAGCATCCTAGGGAGGCACCAGCCCTTAAGCTGCACAGAAAACCTCTATTTCTTTGATTTAGACCAGGAGTCAAAACTGGGGATACACAATCCATCTAGAAACCAGCAATCAGCACGCAAGGTGATAACAAACACTTTATTCTGGGTTTTATGCATTATACCAATACAGTGACAATTAGTCTTGCCAAAACTGCTAGAGTCTTTTTTTTCACAGAAAAAATAACTGCTTATTTAACACATCCCATAAGAAGTGTGGGGAGTGGGAAGAGCAGCTCTCATACTAACCCCTAATTTTAGTTGAGAACTATAGGTATCATCTCCTCAGACAATACCTCCATGTTACCTTCAAATATTATCCTTTGAAACATTAAAAAAGTGTATTTTTTTTTAAAATAAAGGTGGTTTGTAATACTATGGAAAAGGGATACACATAAAGTTTCTCTCATAGCTGAGTTTTCAGAAGCAATTGCTACTGATCAGTGAAAAACACACATAACTAGGCACCGGCAGGAAGCCGAGCCCCTACCTGTTTGTGAACTTTTGTAAGCTGTTCCAGGTTGTTCTCAAGAAAGGAAATTTTCTGCTTCTGCGCAGCACTTCCGCCCCCATCGTCGCTGTCAAGTTCGACGCTCTGCACAGAGAGTGGCAGCATTCAGCACAGCCAGGCAGAAACTCAAGAGGAAGCTCAGGTCTTTTGTAAATTTAAGCTTCCCAAAGGCAGAAGAATATTCCAGAGCCCCAAATTAAAGAGAATTTATTTTACCTATTATTTGATATTTAGGAGCCACATTCCCTGCTACACAAAACATAAACTACTCTTACTGAACAATTACGGGGGGATCCTGAATAGCAAAATCATATATTTTAGTGGGGGAAACCCCTTTCCCCTCTTTTTTCCACTCCTGGGAGACATTTTTATATAATACAAGTTTTCAACCTTAAAAAAAAAAAAGTACAAAATCTCTTCCCCAAAACTACTCTAAAGGACTGAAAAGCGTTGTGAAGCCTTTGACAATTTATGCAGCTTCTGACTCTTCTTCAACAGTTAAAAATACATTAATTTCTGCCAAATAATAATTTTGCCAGGAAAAGGATGACTAGTCACAAGCCCATAGAAAGAAAGGGCCGCAGCATTCAGTGTAGCATAAGTTAATGCAAGTTATATTCAATAATTTCTGGTACCCATTAATACCATCTTTGAGAATTTTGTAACTGAACTGGATTGGATTGGTTGCTTTCACTTAACCACGAAGACTTGTCCTTAACAAAGTAGGATCAAATTAAAGGTGATAAACATCAGAACAGTTTGAATCTTATTACTCAGTTACTGAAAAAGACAATAACCCATTTCGTAACAACATGCACTAAAAGCTTCCGGCAAATCACAAGAATACTGCAAAAAAGGTAAGACTTTTAAAAGAGTATAGCCTTACTTTTTTAACGCGGGTGGTGAGATCTTGCACAAACAGTTTGCGTAGGTTGTGAAGAGTCTGAAGTTCTCTTGCCTGAAATAATAAGGAGAAATGATAAGGATGATGATGATGATGATGATAACAACAACAACAACAATAAT
>VZTV01013443.1:0-20526 GCA_013400875.1 Anhinga rufa | reverse complement strand
GTATGCATGTGTATGCACATATAAAAGTGTGTTTCTTTTGTAACTATTATCCTCCACAAAATGAAAATTTCTGGCAGTGAATCTGTATCAATGGACAAAGGATTGCTAGACTCTTTCACTGAATTGGCAATAGAAACCTTTATGTTAATATTTTTAAACTGAATGTTAAAGCCTGAGGAAAAAAAAAAGCTAATTTTCCATTTTTGCAGATTTTCTTTAAAGATCTTGAAACTTTCTGTCTTTTTTCAATAAGCAGTTGTGGATGAGCAGAATGCTCATAGTGAAGAACAAGTGAACCAGTCCCCATTAGAATATAGCAAAGAATTGGATGAATCTAAAGACGAGGAAAAAGAGGAAGACACAAAGGAACTTGAGTCTCCATCAAGTGAGTAAATTAGGAATAAAATAATTTAAAATGATGCAGTCTTCTTATAGTTGCATTATAGAGCATAGTTGGCTCCATAATTAAAAATACTAGCATGCTGTTTCACTGGAAACTAATCACAAATTTAGTCACAGATTTGGATAAATGAATGTTGAGGGGAAAAATGCAGGAGATGAGATGAACAGTCTTTTGGAATGGATTTACAAAACTGAGAAGGTATTTGTTGGGGAGAGAAGTGCCTGCATTTAGTCCTGGGTTTACACTCACCTTTCTACATGAGCTTGAGCAGGGACTAGAGCCTGGGTAACGGTGGCAATAACATGTCTCAGTTGTAGGCATTTTAGAGTACGTTATAGGAATTTCTGTTGAAGGGCTTTCAAATTGTGTGAAACAGACCTATTTATTCATTGTATTGACAATGAAACTGATGTCTCAGCTGGGAACTTATATTGAGACAGTTATTGGAATGGATAGAATGAAATTTAAGTCTTTTATATGAAGTGGAACAGTGTAAAGCAGGAAAGAACATAATAGAAGCTGGAGCATGGAAGTCTCTGGAGAAATGGCACTACTAAGGTCACCCCCTCTATTTGTCTAATTCAGAGCAGAAATTTGAACCAAAGTCTTCGATATCCTAAAGCTCCTTCCTGTGAAAAAATTCTTGTGTTCTTGACCCAAAGACAGGTCATTAGTCCAGCTAGTTCCTTGCAGCTGTTGGCTGCTGTATAGCAAGCCACTATACAAAGCTACTTTTGCTTTCTAGGGTGTAGAGCCCCCTACCTGCTCTGTCCTTAGTCGATGGACTTTATCAGCTGCTGCTGTCTGAGTGCTCCTTCTTTCCTGTAGGAGCATCATTCTGTCCTCACTGTGGGGCTCTGCAGGTTACTCTTCAAAAAGAGGAAGACAACTTGGGTAGTCCATGCTGGGTTTTCAAATGCAACAGAAAGAACCCAGTTTTATTATTTGTATCAATAGCTATAAAAAGCAATCAGAATATTGAGTGATCTGAGTTTAAAACAACTTGCTTGGAAGGTAGCATTTTCATAAAGTAACAGCTCATTTTGTCACTAAGCTTTCCTTTGGCTATTCAGAGTTTGGTTACTGTGCATAAAATGATATTTAGGAATAGTCATCTTCTGAAATAGCATAGTACTAATTCCCCCATTCAAATGATAGGGTAAATTTTCTCTTTCATGTGTCCTTTATGAAATCTGCCAGTGAGTGGCTGCTGTGGAAGAAGGAAGGACAATTTGTCTATAAGGGACCCTCACTTACCTCCTCCCTTGCTTGGTTTTGTCACTAAGCCAATCCAGCCAGTGGTCATGTTTGGACATTTTCCATCACAAACTGCATTTTGTGTTGACTGGTAGTTCATGTGCCAGGATTGTTGAAGAGTCTCAAGCTGTGTGGTAATTTCAGGAAAGCTGCTTAGGTGGAAATTTCAGTCTCTGCCATATTACCAAAGTGGACAGTGATGCACTGCAGGTGAGGTCTCGAGATGATCTGCGAGTCAGGGAGAAACAGTGGTAGCTGGTGAACAGCAAAAGCCATTCTCTAGATATTTTGTGAGTAAGTTGCTGTGGCAAAATGAGCAAAGTTGTCTGGGATTTGCATCTCCTTCTGTTACCCTAACCCACATGAACATCCTCAAAAGATGTTGTCCTCATGAGGCTCCGCTCTGAAGCTGGTGCCTCTGTCAGTAGCTCCTACTTTAGAAAATAGGACATTAGTCTCTTAGGGCTTCTGTTGATTCAAAATCTCACATTTCCTTTTCTCTGGGAAAGGATTTCAGACTTCCTCCAGTGATTGTCTCTTCATTGGCCCTTCTCCTTTTTCCCTTGATTATAGGAATCAATGCTTGTTGGTTGTCCAGTTCCAATAGTAGCTCGTAGAGGATGCTTGCCTTGTGGATGACCCAATCTTTCTGCCTTAAATATATAATAAAATAAAAACATACACATATGTATATCCATATGTAGAAACATCTATATAAACACCTTGTTTCTTCGTGATACAGTTTCTGCCTTTTTTGGGTAGCTGTATTATTCTTTATACATCTGATATGTGTGAAACAGAGTGCGTATTAATGCTGTCAGTGGAATATAGGTGTTTGGGGACAAACCATGAAACATGAATTCAATTATCTGCAATGAAACATCAGTTTCACTCATTAGGGCTCTGTTGTTTTTATCAGAGCATGAACAGCAAAAGTTTATCTTTATTGCAGTTATCCCCATGAGTCTCATCTGTCAAATAAAGAGCAGCTGCTCTGTTGATTTTCCTATTTAATATAACTGCCTTGTTCCCAAGTACAGAGAGGACAGACTGTGTGAATGGCTTTGTGAATTTTTCAGTAGCATTATGAAAAATGAATGTTAATTTTGTTCTGAATATTATATTTTACCCTCTGAGGATCTTCCTGGTCATTTGATGAAGATAATATTTTTCTATATGTTAATTATCTTCATCTAAATATTTAATAACTCTTGTTAGATTTCACTTGCAGTTTTTCTTTCTTTTCATTTTTTAACTTTATATTACAGTCTTTTGTTGTGCACAGATACAAACATCATGTTGTCTTGTTATCATGCAATACTACAGTGTTTTGTGATAGTCACCAAAGCAGTTATACAGATGTTAAAGTCAGAAGGAGCTGTTAGTCCACTTGGTCAGACCTTTCATATAAAACAGTCCAGAAAATTTCATCTACTTATCCCTGTCTTGCATCTAATAATTTCTGTTTGACTTAAGCAAGTCATCCAGAAAGGTGTGTAATCTTATTCCTGGAATACAAGAGGATGAAGAATTTGCCATTTCATTGACTGTTCCATGTTAGAGTATCGTCACTTAAAAAAAGTGAATACCCAAATCCTGGCCGGAATTGATTTGAACACAATTGCTATTGCCTTTGTCTTTAGATTTTCCCGCTCTGTATTTTCTTTCCATTACTGTCTTCATACAGTACACCCATGTTACTCTCAGGCTGAGTTATTATGATTGATGTGAACTGATCCATCCCCCTCCTGCCACAAAAAAGGTATTTGTATCTTTCCCATCACATTCCTGGTGGTGTTTTTCTTCTGCTTTTCTGGTGCTAGTCCTATCATTCTATTTTTGCTGAATTAGTTTTCAGGTTTTGAGAGGAATATATCAGATCACTTTGAAATAATTTCTTTTTTTTTTTTCCTGAGCTTCTTCAGATTGTCATGGTTGAAGTTGTCCGAAGCTGAAGTAGTTTTAACATGTGAGATAATTTGGAGCAGAGGTAGCCAAGAAATGTCTAGGATCATCTGGTGTGCAAAAGCTTTCTACATGCACATGGAAATGCTATAGCAAAGCATTCAGTAATACCCAAATTTTCTTCCCTGGGGCACCAATTTCTGGCTATGTCTGATGGGGCTGAATTTCACAAAGATTAACTTCCCCAGGCTAAAGCAGGCACTGGCATATTCTCTCAGTCTGCATGAAACAAGTTCTGCCAGGAAAGTAACTTACAGCACCTCAGGTCTGCCCTCTGAAAAGCCTTTCCCTCTTCATCACCTCCAGAGACAGCCCCAGTGATAACTGGCCTTACTGAGGTACCAGTTCCTCTTTGTGAACATCTTCTCTCTTCCCTTGATTTTGTTCTTTTTGTTTCCTGAGCCATTATCTGCCTTCGCCACCAACAATTTGATCAGCTATCAAACTTTGCTATCTGTCACAAGGTTCTATTGATCCATCTTCTGGAGAATTTTAACAAATAAGTTATTTCACTTCTTTTGGGAATTGCTGTTTTTTTTTTGTGAAAATGAAAAGATGATGATAAACCGACCTCCCCCATGATCTCTCTAACTGCAGAAGACAAGAATGTCAGGAGGCTTTCCCTTCCCTCAGAGTTTTCAGGTTGGCTGTAGATAAAGATGTCAAGAGTTTCATCTGGGGTTTTCAGAAACCTGAAGCAGGCAAGGGGTCCATTTTAGCTGCTTGAAGCAAATAGCATGGCTGTTGATCAGGTATTTCCATGGTCTATGGGTTAGAATAGCTATCTACATTAAAATTGTTATAAATAGTAATGAACTATATAATACAGGTATATTTATAAGTAAATATACATTGAATTTAAGTTTAAATTCATACTACTTCATTAACATGTTTATCAGAAGCTTACTAGAGCATTAAATACTATTGCATTTTAAGGTGGATTTAATGCAATATTTGCAAGTAGCTTGAAGCATAAGTTGGGAGCTCATCACATTGAATGCCATGCATAGTTGTTCATTTTAATTTGTGTTTGTCACTTGATCTGCTTCTGAGTTTTTCTTCCCTGTATTTAGAAGAAAAACAGTGGTGTGAGGGGGAAGGACATTTGTCACAGAATGGTAACCGATTAATTTAATGCTTTTGAAATATTTTCAGGGCTGTAAAAACTATGTATTTGATAATGTCATAGTAGGTCTAATTACTGCTCTTACTTTTACTTCTGCACAGTTAAAACTGCACCAAGATCTCCAGATCGACGTACAAGCCGAGGTATCCATTCTCAGACAGGCTCCTTCTCTGCTCCAGCTTTGGCTGCAAGCAAGGAAAACCTCCCAGTGCTTAACACTAGGATTATCTGCCCAGGTAGTTATGAAATTGAAATCTGCTGTTCCTTACACTACTTTAATATTGCCTTCTGTTCCCCTGCTTGCTGTCAAATAACAATATTTACTTCATGCCAGGAGCCCTGAATTTGTTTGAACTGACATACACATCTTTGTGTTGCATCATATATTAGGAAATGCAAAATAATGTAGAAGATTTCTGATCATTTGGCACAACACAATACATAGCAGAAGTGTCGTGTTTGATTCTGGAACATGAAAAATGAAATTCAGGATCTTAGAATCATAGAATCACAGAGTGGTTTGGGTTGGAAGGGTCCTATAAAGATCATCTAGTCCAACAACTCCCCTGCCATGGGCAGGGGCATCTTTCACTAGCCCAGGCTGCTCAAAGCCGTGTCCAACCTGACCTTGAACACTTCCAATGATGAGGCATCCACAACTGCTCTGGGCAACCTGTGCCTGTGTCTCACCACCCTCATCGTAAAACTTTTATGTCCAATCTAAACCTACCCTCTTTCAGTTTAAAACTGCTGCCCCTTGTCCTGTCTCTACAGTTCCTGGTGAAAAGTCTCTTAGTCTTTCTTATAAGCCCCCTCCATATTTTGGAAGGCCACAATAAAGTCTCCCTGCTACTCCAGGCTGAACAACCCCGAATCTCTCAGTCTGTCTTCATAGGAGAGGTGCTCTAGCCTTCTGATCATTTTTTGTGGCCCTCCTNGTAAAACCAGTTGAAAAAAAAATCTGTTCTTATCCAAATGTGATTGATACTAGGGGGCACCAGTAAAACAGTATTTTAATTAACTTCATTAGTATAGTTAAAACATAAAGGAACTGAGCTTACATTTTTCTTTAGGTTGATTTAAGTGAAAACTTTTTGAAAGTACTTTTCTTTGTTTATATGCATTGCACAGTGTTTTGCAGAGTTACTTTAATATTAGTCAAGGTAGGCATGGCAAGGCTGTGACCTTTCCACAAATTAAGTTAAGTTAAACTATGACTCTTTCAGTAGTAAAACAGGTAAGGGTATTCCTTAGGAATATTTCCAAAGGAAGAGACCAAAGGAAAATTATGGACAGTCTGGAGGTGAAGATTAAACTAAATAAAAAACTCCAGTAGTCTTTTTGGATGTTAGGTTGTCCATTTGGTTACTATGCCAGCCAGTGACTGTTGGCCTGAAATCATGAATTTTCTTTGGTTTTTCCTTTCTCAATGGTGGTACCTGAAGAGTTAGCCACTGCACTGCAGCATAGCTGCCTTTCTGCTCAAGAGAGCCAGAGACCTGAAGAGATAACTATAGAGGTAAAAACTGGGATAGAAATACAATCATTCCCTATATGGATTTAATGAATATTTTGTCTCTCAGTATGTGGCTTATATTATGACAATATATGTTTCTCTGTTTATCAAATGAAAATTGGTTGTTTGATTTTTTTCTTTTTTTTCTTTTTTTTTTTTTACAAGGTTTGAGGGCTGGTCTAGCTGCTTCTATTGCAGGAAGTTCAATTATTAGCAAAATGTTGCTAGCAAACATCGATCCATTTGGTGCTACGCCGTTTATTGACCCAGATCCAGATTCACTGTAAGAAACTATTTTTATTCCAAGTTTATTGTTTCGCTTTAGTTTGCCTTTTCTTAAGCTTTTTTCTTTTAGTTTTTTGTAATCTTTCTTTACATTATGAAATTCTGTTTTGCTGCCATTTGGCAGTAGACCTGAAGGTCTGAAAACAGGTTGGATTATGCTATTTTAATTATGGGCAGTGCAGAACTGTTTTGCAGCAGCAGAAATAATAGGAGACTTTTATTCACTTACCCCTTGCTCACTGGCTCCGAGAGGAGGAGGAGGAGGCCAGCAGTCCTTCAGAGCTGGGTTTTCCTGCCTGAACTGCTGGTCTGAGCACAAGCTCAGCCACCAGCAAGGTGTTGAAATAGGTCTGGGCACTTCGTAGTGGAGGAATAAGAGTGTCCTCCTATGGACTGGAGCAGTAAGGTAGAAATTTTGTGTCCTAAGCCATCTTTGCTTCCCAGAGCTGGGTGTAGCATTGGCAGAGACTTACAGATAGTATCTGGGTTGTGGGCCATGGCTCCCTTCAAAGAAAGCACTGCTGTGCTGGCAGCATCAGCCAAACATATAGCACCAGCACGCCTAAGCGCAGTCTGGGTGCTCAGCCCAGTGTGGTGCTGCTGTCTCAGAGTCGGGCCCGGGGCAGCTCTTTCCTCATATTCCACTGTTAATTTGGGGTACGGTGGAGCTAGTGCTAGGATGGGGATGTGTTAAAGTTTCTTTGTCCTACGGGAAGTAACTTATACTTGCAAAGGAGCTAGCAGCCAGTCTGTCTCTTTGACTGCCATTGGGTTTCCTCAGGGAGATTCATAGGAAACATATCTCAACGTCTTTTGGTTGATGTATTTGTTCTGAGACCAACCACAATGTTGGTCAGAGCTCTGTGTATCCAGGTACTGTACAAATGTACACCTAATTATCTCTTTTTATCTAACAGGGAGGGCTATTCAGAAAAATGTGTCATGAACAACTACTTTGGAATTGGGTTAGATGCAAAAATTTCACTAGAATTTAATAACAAACGAGAAGAGCACCCTGAAAAGTGCAGGTAATATAATTGTCAGTAACTAAGCCAAGATATTTCCATTCTTTTCTTTTCCTTATCTCTTTATTTGAATTTCTTAATTTTTTCTCATCCTACAAACACAAGACATAATAATGTGTATATTTCAGTATGTGAATCTTGTTCTACTTCTTTTCAGAAGTCGGACAAAAAACATGATGTGGTATGGAGTTCTTGGCACAAAAGAGCTACTGCAGAGAACTTACAAGAATTTAGAACAAAAAGTTCAACTTGAGGTAAATTCTATTTATGGGTAGAATGAGTGTTTTTGCTTCCACAATGTGTAGTGAAGAATTTGGGCTTCCTCTCGAAACCTTTTAGAGTTCTTGCGCCAACCCAAGCTGACCTCAAAGGCACTGTGTAAAAACGTGCTATGTAAGAGGTGGTTCTCCAGGTGTTTTTCTGGAGTAAAATGTCAGTACTTAAATATCCAAAAATACCCAGTATAATGTTTCTTGTAGTTACTGGGTTTTTTTCAAAATTTTCTTGTATAGATAGGATATGTTTCTTAATGTTCACTGTGTTAAAGGGGGAGACCTGGTTTTAAGGGGAATAACAGAAATTATTATAGGCTAAATAGAAGGAAAGAGATAAGGAGTCTTAATCCTTCACATTCATTTTAAAGTATCTGAAAGCTTGATTGCACTTATAGGGAGAGCACACAGAGGATCTTAGTCAAAAATTCCTGACAGAAGAGAGGAGATTCTGAATGTGCATCACAAGAAGCCTTAGTTGTCTTCATGATACGGGGAACTTAAAGGGGATATAAATGATTACCAAATGCAGAAAAGGACTATGGGATGGTTACAGTTATTTTCACCCAAAGAATATCTAGGCTGGATTATGACCAAGAACATACATAATTTCTCTTTTTACTTCATGCTAACCATTTCGTACGGAAGTTCATGATATTTATATGAAGATAACTTGTTCAGTTGAAAGAATAATTTTCAGTTACTGGAACTTTTTCTCACTCCTCTGAGATTAAGGAAGATTTTGTCTAGTAGCAGCAGATTGCTGTTATCTAAAGATTGAGTAATTATCAAGGAATTATGCAGTAGTTAGTGAATATAATGACAGGAAAGAACATTATGTATGCTGCAGAAAGAATTCTAATTTAAGGATCTTTTGAATAACATTCAAATAAGATTCAATAAAGCATTCAAACCTGACTTTTCCATAATTATTTTTGAATATTTCTGGAAGTAAACCAGCAAGTAGAAATTTCATATTTAGTATTGCCTTCGCATAATATTAGCCTTATGCTAAAATGTGTGATGAGGTACTTGGCATTGGAAAATTAAAAATACCAATTTCAGGAATTGGAGGCAGACCTCTGCTATAACACAAATGGCTGTGCAGCATCTATTAATACCACAGCATATTTTGGATGCTGCCACATTTTGATTAAAATGTTACATTCTGTCTTGTGGCTGAGATTAAATCATAAAAAGAGAGCACTGAGGACACTCTGGAAATAATTTTACATCTCTTTCTCCTCCCAGTAAAATTGCTACAGATTTTGTCCTTATTTCCTGAGAATCTCTATTTCATTTGTGTAATTTTAAGATCCTTCTGTGGGACTGGTAACTTGCAGTATTCCAGCAATCTTCTTTAAAGGCAACTTTACCTGCAAATTCATGATCCCCAAAGTGACACCTAATCCAGCATTTATGACCTTGTATTTCCAACTTGCTTCAAAACCATGCTTGTGGTGCTGCTGCAGGACTCGCACTTTTGACTCCCAGATGAATAGTTTGAGATGATTGGGCTCACCTCTGCAGGCAGTTGTACTGCTGTAAGTCAAGAGTGATTTCATGGAAGTCTGTAAATTTGGCCACAAGTAGGGTGAGACTGACCTGCGTCATCCCATGATTGTGCTGAGTAGGGATGCTTGGGTTGAGTAGGGATGTTGCTTATGGGTTTTGGAGGATAAAGGGGTAAGAAAGAAGGAATAAATGGTTGGTCGCAGGAGCAACCACCTGCAAAATCAGCAACTCCTAGCCATGGCCAGGGTAATGAACTGTGGAGTCATTCCTAGATTTGCCTTTGCACTTCTGGGAAGAGAGTGAGTTATTTTTACAGGAAAGCAAGTATACAAATGCTAACAACACTTATATTTAACTACATGTTTGTGGCTATGCCAGAAATATTCCTGGAATATTTAAATTTTTTTCCACTGCTTAATAGACTTAATTATTGTGAAATTGTGAAAATGTTTCTTTGAAGGGTCATGGAACACCTCTGCTGTAGATACTAGTGTTTTTTCAGCTCTGCAAGGATTGGTGCTAAGATTGGGAAGAAGAGGTTTGTATTAGAGCTGCTTCACAGCGTGGATGGAATGGGCTTGTGTCAGCTTGTTAATGACTCCATCTTCCCCTGCCAGATCTGTTGAATCTTCATGTATAAAAAAGGCTGATTACTTTTATCACATTATTTATATACTGAATGAGCTTTTATCCATTACAGTGTGACGGACAGTACATCCCCCTTCCAAGTCTACAGGGAATAGCTGTGCTAAACATTCCCAGCTATGCTGGTGGGACTAATTTCTGGGGTGGAACCAAAGAAGATGATGTGAGTAACATTAAAGAGAACTAACCTTCTGGGTGAAACCAGCAATTAATAAGATGAACTGCTCTTCTCATTTAATTTTAATAGTGGTAGCTTACAGTTTGGATAGCATCTCTTATTCAGGAAGGCTGTTTGTGTTTAAACTGTAGTGCTTTGTATTTGATTTTTTTTTGTTGAAAATATATTCCATGATTTTTCCCTCTCTGTCACCTTCTGTTGTGTCCATTCCAGCAAAATGTTCATAATAAGCCTTATTTTTTTTTAAATGGCTCTATGAGATAGTATTTTTAGAAACTAATTTTATAAACAGAGACACAAATAGATTCTCTCTATATTGTTTTACAAACTCCTGTAAATAAGGTTTCTCAAAGCATAGATTCCTTTGTTATATCCTAAAAATAAACAAGGTGGGCAAGGATAATCACTCATGGTTTATACCTGATGTTTCCTCCTGTTCTTCAAACAGCTTTGGACTAAGGGATGGTGATTCAGAAAATGAGGACTGAAGCATTTAGTGACTGATAATTTAGTTGGGGTATTAATCTGTTTTTAAAATATTATTTCCAATGAGTTTCTAAAATATTTTAAGATCTCTTTTTTCCCTTCTTCCTCACATGTCCTAAGAAATGATACACTACACAGATACCTAAATGTCTTAAAACTTGGAGCAATCTTACTGCTACCATCCACTTCATGCACAGTGCAACAATTGTAATTACTAGCAGATTATCCTAATTCTGCATGTCCTGATTTAGTGTGTGGAAGGTCTGAATCACCTAAAACTGTAGTTGCAAATTAGCTTGTGATTTTAATATGACAATCCAGGACTTTTTTTTCCAAAACTTATCTGCTCAAGACATCTCTGTCCAATCCTGTGTTGCTCTGAAGGGAAGTGCCACCTGGATGTGGCATTAAACTATGGCAACTGTGCTGTGCAGCCCTTTCCCTGAGAAGCCCTCGTCAAAGGTGGCCAAAGCCACCGCTCACTGCACTGGGGTGAAGGCTCCTGCTGGCCTGGTTGGGCAGCAGGGACGAAAGTCCCTCATCTTCTTCCCCATCCTCTTCCTCACTGAGCAATTGCTCCAAACACTTATCTGGATTGCACAGTCCTGGATCTGTACCCTCTTATTTTTCACCTCCAGGAAGTCCTCTTTCAGGTGCCTCTCATCTAGCTTACTCTGCCCACGGTGCCAACTGAGGTAGTCTGGTATCACTCAGAGAGGTGATCTCTCTACCTGTTAAACTCTTACTGGAGTGATTTCTCCCTTGTTGCTCCCTGTTGTGTAGCAGGATGAAATGGTCAAGCTTCAAGTGACCTTAGTATGGTATCTCCTACCAGACCCAGTTGAACTCCAGCCTAAGGCTTGTCCTGTGGCATGGCTGAATTCCCCTGCAGGACACCAGGTGGCAATGGCACACATGAAACTTCTTGTGCTTTGTGTAAGCTCATGGAAATTCAACGTCTTGGCTGGATATCAGGACATTTGTTCCACACGGAAGCATTTTTCATATTTACAGTGGATAATTATATACAGCCCAAACAAGATCCTCTTCAGTTTGAAAGCTGTGTTTAACAAAGCCAGCCATGGACTCGGATGTTGTTTTCCAGAGAATTCAGAATATAGAAAGATAAGCACTTCTGAGAAGAAAACCACCATTATTCCTCTTAACTTCAAGAACCTCTTAGATATTAGTACATTAACCAAGTGGGGATTTGAATTGGCCTTTCATCTTGCCTTGAAAAACATTTCTTAGTCTGCATGCTGAAACATGCCATCCTTCCTATATAAGGATAAGCCTCGTCATTTGGATATTTGAAATGCTATTAGCATTGCTGTTTTAAAGTAATACTTGCCTGCTGTCTATGTTACCTCACTCCTATGACTTTTGAGAGGCAGTGTAGTTATTCTACAGTAAATAAGTTAGAGCATTTAAATGTTGAAAACGAATCTGTAGATGAATCTGTGTCTCATTGAACGTGCAATCTAAGCACTAGATTTATCATCAGAAAAGGAATGTTTTCTTTTCCTTTCAGATATTTGGGGCTCCATCATTCGACGATAAAATCTTAGAAGTTGTTGCGGTATTTGGCAGCATGCAGATGGCAGTTTCAAGAGTCATCAAACTGCAGCACCACAGGATAGCTCAGGTTTGTTTCTTTCTTGAAAGCACGCAACATGGTTGGCAGCAGTTTGGGATGCTGGCAAGTAGTGGTACTCTTGATGAGCACCACCCTATACATAAATAAAGTGCTGACATTGTTTTAATTTTAAGGGGTAATAAATTGTCTTCAGTGAAAAATGAAGCATAAAAGTGCTTCATCCTTGAGACAAACCTGGAGGGGAGCCACAGCTCCTAGTAATCAACATATTTCAGGTTGCCTGTCAGTTTCATTAGTATTTATTACTCTGTAAAATAACGTGTTTGTTCTTTTCCAGTGTCGGTCAGTAAAGATCACCATACTTGGTGATGAAGGGGTTCCAGTGCAAGTTGATGGAGAGGCATGGATCCAGCCCCCGGGAGTGATTAAGATCATACATAAAAACAGAGCTCAGATGTTAACACGAGACAGAGTATGTTGCAGAAAGTGTGTTATGAGATGCTGTTACTAACATTGTTTCTGTAATAATTTGATTGTTATAACATGAGCAAAACAGTGCTTATAAAAATGTTTTATAACTGTCTATATAACTTACATGATTACTTACAGTTGCATGATTTGTATAATAAGCTGGATGGAGAATTGTTCTTTTGTTTAAGTGACACAGCTTTTTTTTTGTTAGCTTTTATCAGTTTTATTAGTGCTATTCCGGTATTCTTATCAATGTATAGTAACAAGAATGGTCAAATTGTTTTTCCTTTTTTCCTTTTTTTTCCTTTTCCTTTCCCTCTTTCCCTCTTTTCTCACTTCCTCCCCTCCTTCCTTCCTCCCCTTATTTCCTTTCTTTCTCTTCTTTCTTTTTCTCCTTCTTCTCTAGGTGTATTATACGCAATCACACGCAAAGTTCTGGCATAGTTGCATAAATAGAAAAATTCTATAATGTCCACTTTTCAGAATAACTTTCTGCAGATTTCTCTCCTGTCTTTCTCTGTTCTACTAATCCTCCCTCTCCCTCACAACCCAGTCTCAGACAGAAGAGACACAAGCAGAATCTTGTCACACAGCCACTGGAGAGTTCACACTTGTCTAGGATTACTGTGTGAGAGGCGTAATTTCCCCTCAGTTCTCTGTCCACTATCTGGATGGTGAATATAGGGTGCAGTTAATGGCATTTAAATTATATTTTAGTAAATTTGTTACTTTTTTCCACCATTTTTTAGGTTTGAATCTTGTATTACTTTCAGATTTGGATCTTACTATCCATGCTTGTATTATCACTGTCTTTGTGTTCTTATTCTTTTGAAAGACACTTATTGAGGATAAAGGAGGGTGAGAAAGTGAGCTTTCAGAAGTGACATTTTCTATACTAAGTTTCAAAAGAATAAAATTTAATGTCATTATTTATAGAGCTTGTATTATTTATATAAAATGAAAATTAAAGTTAATTGTTAAATTAATTAAAATATTATTGAAATTAAAAAATATATAAAATTAAATTTTAAAATAAATAAGAATACTCCAAGTGCTGTGAACTGAATGTATAATTCATTTTGATTAGGCCTTTGAAAACACCCTGAAGTCTTGGGAAGACAAACAGAAGTATGATTCCTGTAAACCTGTCATTCGATCTCCCTTGTACCCTCAGCAGGCAGTTGAGTTGGCTACAGAAGAAGAAGTTGCACAGATCCAGCTGTGCTCACAGGCTGCAGAAGAACTTATTACCAGGTACCGTAAAATTAATAAGTTTGGATTGGCAACCTAGACACCAAGACTGAATTATTCATGCAAATGCATACCTAGACTCAGAAGTGTATATTTTCCCTGTTTTTTAATTAATGCTTAGTTGCCACTCTATCGGTTATTTTATTTTATTCTTTAGAGTTTATTTGATTTGATTTGATTCTTAAGGCTTAACTTGTTTATGTATGCTTTTCCTACATATGTCTGTAATTTATTTTTGTGTGTTTGTGTATTTTTTCTTATGAAAACTGACTTTCTGAAGGAGCAGTGGAAATGGAAAGCTGGAAAGATTCTTTGCAGAGAGGCTTTTGATTGAAACTTCTCATTTTATGCAAGAGCAAAAATATATTTATTTTTAAAACCCCTTAGAAGTCAACTTCAGACGTCAACAGTGTGGATGTATCCACCTGACCTTAACTTCTCCTGATCTTATTTCTCCTTAAAGCCTTGTTACTCACAACTTCAAAAAGATGAGCGCTTTTCAATAAACTGGAAAGTTTTCTTAAAATATTGTACAAGTAAACAGTTAACACACCCAACATTCGAGGAGCCCAAATTGCCAGATAAAATCTTCATACCTTTTTGCATTCATCCACTCATTCATTGTTATTGTAGCTTTCTATTTCATTCCTAACGCGCAAAATCCTCATCTCTATGCCCCTGGACACTTTAGTAATTTATATGGGTTCAGATGATAGTGAGCTGATGGTATAAAATTGATCCTAAGCTTTGCTTATTTTCAAGAACTACTTTCTTCCTGAGAAACAAGTATTTTAATAAAGAAGGCACTTCAGCTTTCATAGAAAATAAAAAGCTAGATTTTTTTTTTAAGAAAAGCATTTTTTTTTTTTTTAAATCAGAACACTTTATAAAGCTGCTACTCAGTTCATCCATTCTTGGAGTACCTCCTGAGTTGCACTGATAATATAAGAAAGGAATTTGAGAACTACGTATTCTTTTTATACTGTACTGGTGACTTAAGTAGACAGAGAAGAATAATTTAGGTTATAAACTACCCAAAGTGAAGTTTAGCCAACACAGCTTAAAAACTTTACTGTTCTAGAGATGCTCCTGAGGTTGTAATTACAGCTGGACCCCCCCATTATCTCAAATGACTACAGCCAATTTTAATGTCACATCTGAAGGATACACCTTGTGAAATAGGTGTATGGGTCTTAACATATCTTCAAGTAAGTTGTCTTAATGTGCTTGGGTTTTCCTCTATAGTTTATTTGAATTAATAGCCCAACATTTTTTGGTACAATTTTTGTGTAACATTTGTGTTCTAAGACAAATAAATGTGCCAGTATTTCATAGCAGAATAAATATTCTGTGTTATGGATATCATTTATATGAGATGCTGTATTGCTTGAAGAGATACTTGTATTTCAACTTCTGTTATACAGGACTATATTTTTTTTAGAAGTGTTTTGTGAAACATATCTTTGTATATTTTCTCATCTGATAATGTTGTGTACTCTGAAGAATTGTTCTTTAAAGGAGGTAAGAAATATTTTTCTCTTTTTTTATATTTTTGTAGAATCTGTGAAGCAGCAAAAATACATGGCCTCTTGGAGCAGGAGCTTGCTCATGCTGTTAATGCATGTTCACATGCATTAAATAAAGCCAACCCAAGGTTTCCTGAGGTAAAGGAAGAACAGACACTGATGTATAAGTAAATAAACTATAATATCTGTGTGCTTAAGCTTGCGACACAGGAGCTGTATGGTACTCCCTGTCCCTATATTAAAACAAGTTGGATGATAATTCTTGAAGCCTTTGGTAAACAAGACTTCTAAATATACATATACATGCTTAGATGTAAACAAAATCACTTAACAGATGAATGGATACTGTATCTTCTCCTGGTTTTGCCACTTTTTCTAAGGTGAAAGTGGCAATGGGCGCAAGCTGGAACACAGGAGGTTCCACTTAAATATGAGGAAAAACTTCTTTCCTGTGAGGGTGACAGAGCAGTGGCACAGGCTGCCCAGAGAGGCTGTGGAGTCTCCTTCCCTGGAGACATTCAAACCCCACCTGGACGCAGTCCTGTGCCCCCTGCTCTAGGTGTGCCTGCTCACGCAGGGGGGTTGGACACGATGATCTCCAGAGGTCCCTTCCAACCCCTACTGTTCTGTGATTCTGTAAAGGAAAAGTTACTTCTGATTCTGAAGGTGCTGCTCTGTATAGCAGCAGGGAAACACCCCATAGCTGATGAACTTGGTAGACATCATGCTTAATGATTCTGAAATTTATTAATAACGCCAGGAGTTAGGAGAACTGCCTTTTTACAGAATAGTGTTAAAGAGGAGAGTCCCTCCTGATGTTAGATAGGTATGATATTTGAGAAGGCAGAAGATGCAGTTTCTGCATTCATCAGCATCCTCCTCAGCTGATACTCTCTCTTATGAGCATGGGACGTTAGAAAGCGACATTAATGACACTTAAAATGCAGACCTTCTGGGTGTTGTTGCAGGGGAAAGCGAGCAGTCAAAAGGGAGATACGGATTTGAATTGGGGGCGGGTAAGAGTATGTCTGTTGCCTTTCAGAAGCAGTCAAGAATTCGCTCCATCTGCAATGGAGGTCCACAGCCAGGGGTGCTCATCCTGAAGTGATGCAGCAGTGCTTATTAAATCAAGTGAGGCAGTGTACTAATGCAGTTCTAGAGCATGAATAAACCAAATCCAGGTCAGCAAACAGCAAAAACAATAGGAAAACTAAGCTCACATCTGCTTGTAGACAACTGTGTAGGCATGTCCCCAGGCACAGAGTGGAGGCATGACAGAGGCTGAACAAATGCTGTTACTACATACAGGTCAATTCTTCTGGATGCATTCATAGACATTTTCACGCTTAATTGTTATCCAGCTGCTATGCAGACAATGCAAAAGGGGTGGGGAGAAATGAGTTTCCTGGTGTGTCTCTTCACACTAGACAATCTGGGTGTTTTCAAGGATTGGACCCTGAAAAGATTAATTAGGTAGAGACTGTCTATATCTAACCTAAATTTATGTATGGTAGATATATTTGCTTCTTAAAATACAGCTAGCAGCTTACTTCTGCTAAGGATAAGGTGGACAATTCAGATCAACAGGTGTTATTAAATAGGGCCCACCATTTTTCTGCTGGCCTTTGTCATCCATAAAAATTATGGATTCATCTCACAGGTGGCTGGTCACTTGATGATCTTCAGGATTGTATAAGGTCATGTTAAATGAAGTTGGGGAAAAGACAGTAAATAGATACTACATTTTTGTTTTCTATTCTCAGTGCTGAAGAGGTTGTCAGTGTAAAGCTAAATTGATGTGTTTCTCCTAGGAGAATATGCCTAAGGTGTGTGCTGAAAGCCTGAAGTACTTATTCTCAGTCTGACTTGTATCACTTCAAATAATTTTTATGCTGCTTCTTCCCCAGAGCCTTACCAGAAACACTGCCATGGAGATAGCTGTCAATGTGAAGGCCCTACATAATGAAACTGAATCTCTGCTTGTAGGAAGAGTTCCTTTGGTAAGGTCCCAAAATACCCAGGTTTATTCCCTCATTCAGAGTATCTGTCATTTGTTCTTTGCTGATATTTTTAATCGGTGCAGGACTTATGACCTGCTAAAAGACGCTCTGTAAGGCCAATTGGAGGATATTACAATGCATTTGTGGTTTGGATCCGAATAAGTTATGAATTCTTGTCCTAGGTTGGCATCCATCTTACCTCACTTCAGATATCTGAAAGGTCATTCATTGCCTGGGCTCTCCTTTTAATAGTCAGTGGAGAGAAATAAGTATCACTGTGGAGGTTGATTCACACTCAGCTGTCTTGGAGGCCTATCTTAGAAAAAGATAAATCATCTTTTGGAGGCTTAGCATTTAAGAGAACTTCTGGAGTTCTATTATGTGACCATTTTCAGAGTTTGAAGAGAACCTGTGGTGACAGCTGTTCAGACTCATACGTTCAACTTTTACTTGCGCAAATTAGATCTGTAGATTTCACCCTTGTAACAGCTAAAATAATTCAGGAATTATTTTATAACCTTTAAGCGGCTAAGTATTCAGTAGGCCTCTGATGGTACTTGAAGACTTTGCATCTTCTTTGGCTACTGTTTCTGTGCCCAAAATGATGAAGACTGCTCAAGAATTGTTGTACCTGGATGTATAATTAGAAAATTTCTATATGTGACATTGTAAGGAGAAGAAAGATGTCAGGTTTTCTATGCTGGTCCAGTTTTGCATTAAGAAGATACTCAGTAGGAACAGTTACATTTTCTTTGGATTTGAAAGCAGATTTATTTCCAACTTACCATTTATTTAAGTGTTATAATTGAAAATGGATATAAATAGGAATGTTTTAATTTAGCTGAGTTAGGGTATCTGAACCTGCAATAATAAGTTTCATACCTTTTTTACACAAGTGAGAAATGGTACAAGTCTATTCTACAGTAACCAAAAGTTAATAAGGTCTAAGGGCTAATAACCATTTAAGTTCTAGAAATAGTCAAACATTAGGCTTGTATGATCTATTTTATGAGTTTTTAGAAGGGAAAGTTATTCATTAGATGTTTTTGTCCAAGAAAAGGGAAAAATACCTGCTTTTTTTTTCAATTGCTATTACTAATTCCCCATGTTTCAGATTTAATATGGAATCAAAACAGATAAATTTGTTTAAATTTTAAAATAGTTTAGGAAGAGGAATTAAAGTTGGTGATGCCATACTAGGACTAGTGTAATTTATCAGAGCAGACCGGAAATAATGTTATTATGGAAACCTTCCCATTGCAACATTACCTTTTCTACAGCCAGCTGTGATCTCATTGTGTTGTCGATCTGGTCCCTTGTTCAGGCTCCAAAGCTTAATTTGATTCATTTGTCCATTTCTGATTTTTACATGTTGTACTTCTGCTTCTCATTATGATCTGTGCAAATGTCTTCATGAGTCTATATCAAACCCATTTTTTAATAAAAAAGGCTGTTTGGAAGATACCAAGATAATCATCCGGAGATATCCATTACACTCATTTGACATCATGCTTGTTTAGAACAGTATTTCACAGTATTTCACAATATTAACCTTATTGCCATGTATTTTATAAATGCTGAAGCCACATGTATGTTGGCCCCTCACTCTATTAAAATAGAGACAGCTGAAATGTAAGGTGCTGTGTGATTCACCAGCCACTGCCATCATACACTGTTCTCCAAATTATCTTTCTCCTCTGACAAAGACCTTCTTTCTTTGATATCTTCCTCTTCATTTTTTTTTTTGCCTCTTCCATTCTCCCTCACCCCTCTATTTTTGAGATCAAAGCTCCTGATAGCAGTAAATCGATGCCTTTGTTGCATATACTACTTGGTAAGCTTTTTCTTTTGTTGCCTTTTACGAGCTCTTGAGTCTTTCTGTTATGGCTCCTGAAGGAGACAAAAGAAATGTAAATACATATACAAGGAGACTGTGATTCCTGCCACCTCTTGTAAGATACGATTAACAAAGCTCATAAAACAGTATTAGCTAGATGACATCAAATGATGCATTTGATGCATATAAATATGCAAATAATGCATATAAATACCATTTTTACTGAAATGTTAAGATGGGACAGTGAGGCTGATCTGTGGAATCTCCCAGATAGTTATGGCTGGAATACAGTTTGGAAAAAGTAAAGAATACTGTGTTTTGTCTAGATATTTTCCAAAGGCACTATTTTCATTTTGCTTTTTAGAAAGCATTTCCAGTCTGGAACAGAGCACAGTTTTCCAATGTATTAAGGGAGAAGTATGACAGAATGTTCCATTTGAACTGAATGAAATTACCTGAGCTCACTGAAACAAAATATTTTCATATTAAAAATTTCCTTTGGGAAGGATTTGAAAATATCCTTTATTTTCATTGTTTCATTCATAGTGTTAATTTCCATCTTGGAAATAAGAAGCTTTTCCAAGATGTTGTAGGAGGAGAATTTGCCCTAAATTGCTGACTCTTCCTTTACCAGAATTTCGCTATTGGTTTTGGTTTATTTCAGGAGCAATATTGCCAATGCATACACTTTCTCACCATCAGATGAGAGGTTTTTGTTCCCAAGCCAAATGTTTTCCTTTGGGAATCAAGCAATTAGATCAGTGCTTGTTAAGAAAGAGGTAACTCTTCGCTTCATTCATTTATATAGAATAGATGACAATTTTAAAAATTAAAACAAGAGAAAAGTTGCAACTTCTTCAAAGACAAGTGCGTCTTCCACTGTATTCCAAATTAACTGAACTGTTCAAATTAAAAAAAAAAGGAAGGCAAAACAAAGATCAGAGTCTGCTTATGGACACTGAATTCTGTGAGCTTTACAAGAGAAAAGAACACGATAGCAAGAGGGAGCTTATATTTCCAGTATTACTATACTAAACAGCAGTATCCTACTAAAGATGGTCTCTCCTTTGAAAGGTGGTAACACAGGCAAACTATTGAAGCAAAGGAAAAAAGTTTTTGTTAGGTAGGATAAATTAATGGGGGTTTGTAATTTATCACCGAAGCCCAACAA
>VZTV01013441.1:248-20594 GCA_013400875.1 Anhinga rufa | reverse complement strand
AACTCTTTTAATAGATTCACGCAGGGACAAAAAAGGCACAGTGATGAAGGGACATGTTTGGCTCAGGATGTCTGTCATTACCAACTATTGAACATAGCTACCTGTTGTTCAGTAATCTATGATTCCACCCGTTAGCCTGTGTGAAGTTTCACTCCGCGTGGTGCTTTAGGCCCAGATTTTCGTTAATTCTGATTTCTGCTAGTTATGCTCAACAGAAGCTGAGGGGAGTCAAGGCAGGGGAGCAAATAAGTTTTGAATGATGTCCCTTTTTACGCAGAGAAAACAAATTCAATCAAAATTAACTCTTCCTTACTATAGCCTTTGCATACTAGAAACACCAGGAAACAAAGGAGAATTTTCCATTGGACACATGCATGAAGAGTGCTGGCTGATGCCATCACTGAAATCAGGAGGAGAAGTGAAAAGGCAAATGAGCAAGGTACCTAGGACAGTAAGTAACAGCACATCCGGTACTACAGCTAACGTCCTCCTCGTATACACTCTTACCCTGTGGAAATGTGAGGTTGTTCATGGACCAAAGAATAATCCAAACTGTACAAAGTTCTTTCAAGTTTCTGAAGACCAAGATTTTTAAAGAAGCAAGAAGAGAGACTGGCAAAAGGATGTTACTGGAATGGCTGTGGCTCTAGAGCCTGAGCTTAAGCCAAGAAAGGTACAGTCCTTCTCGGCAAAATCTAATTCTCACTGTAATTCCTTATGTCAAGTGGAGCCTTCTCCAAGCTTGGATGGAAATGCTCCCTTTCTTGGTGGGACTCGAGCCTACAAGGAGAAAGTGTCTAGATGAATTCTTTTCAAAGCTGGTTATTGGTGCAGGCTAGGGCTGCACTGAGACTATTCACATGTTGGTATTTGGGTTGAGCAGGTTTTCTCTACAGTCTGGAGAGAAAGGTGTATGTAACACATCTATCATCACATGCGTGACAATCTCTTTGTCTTGCACACCACAAGTGATGCTAACTATTGCATGGCAGCCAAACAAAACAAAAAAAAATAAAGGAAAAGAAAACAATTAATTGCTTGGCCGACTTCTTAAGAAAGAATGCATACACTGTTTACGGAACCATTTGAATGTTCCTCTCCACAAGTCTTACAGCCGCTAGGCAGGTGTTATATGAATTAACAAAAGCCAAAGCACTTTTGCTTTCTAGGCAGGAAATGAAGTGCCTCCTCTTGCCACTATCCCCTTTTTTATAATACGGCAGAACACAACCTTGTCCCTGCTCTGGAGTGTGGCAAGATGAGGGGGAAATCTCCAGTGGTTACAACCCTGCCAGAATTTCTAGCATGCAGAGTCTGATCTTGCAGGCATTCCTCCAGTCAACGATTCAGCAACCCTGACACTGTGCCACAGCTCAGACAGGAGAAACTTGCTAGTGATTATGGCACAATTAAAAGAAGGAACAAACGGTATCACTGTTAGGACATTGTCTCCTTCCTCCTTGAGAATTAAAACCCCAAGGCAGCATGAAAGAGACAACTCATTTATTCTGGAGACTGTACATAACAGACAGCACTGAGGTCTCATGGTTGGATAAACTAAGTGCAACACCGGTGAAGCTAGCAGGCCTAGAAGCCTGAAGACAGAAAATGTGTGATTTATATTGATTTCCCCCCCGCCCCTTACAATTACCAAGTAGTCTTGTATCTTCAGACATTTCTCCTTGGGGAGACAGACTCTGGCTAGACTGAAGTTCAGGATAGGCAGAGGATTTATCCTAGTTGATCAGAGATCTAGACACTGCAGGTAGCAATGAACTGTAGAGGAGAAGTTCCTCCGAAAGATTGGTACACAGCTATTCATCCAAATATGGATAAACAAGTTGTCCTTGATTCAGAGGTATACAGAACTTCAGGACACTGAAAAGTTTGGTGCTCTAGACAAGCTGCTTAAAAGGCACTTGAGATTCGCCATGTTCTGCTTTCACACAGATCTCGGAGTAGAAGCATCTTGGTGTAGAAGCATCTCATTTGCCACCTAGATACTCTTTTGCTCAAGAGCTGAAGACCAATTTTCTTGATAAAATGATGCTAAATTTATTGCACCCTAGAATACAGGGAAGTCCTAGATGGCTGGAAGGTTATCAAGGTAATGCTACTATTATGGGGCACTGGCAGGCTGAATAATTTTAAGATGGCATACCTGATGTTAGTCCCACACAATTACAGAAACGTGTAATAAAATACATAAGAATAAGAGGATAATTGACACCAATCAGCATGGTTTTAGAGAACACGATCTTGCTCACAAGCTTGATTTCATTCTCTGAGGTCTACAAATTGGCAAATAAAGGTAACTGCAGAGGTAAAAGTTTCTAAGGCAATTGACATGGTACTGTAAGACTTCATGATAAGACAAAGCAGCACTATACCATATCAATATCACTATCTTAATTTAAAACTGACTGACAGTGCTCTAAGAATGAACTGGCAATGTAAAATTATCATCAAATAGAGCTGCTTCTCACAAAAATCCACAAGGAACAGTCTGAAATTTTATCGATCACTGCAACACTGCTGCTGGCAAAAATGACATAAGTAAATAATAGCAGTCAGTGTAATCTGGCAGTAACCGGGGCCCAAACTAAATGAGTTTCATATAACCAGGCACATAATCCTAAATCTAAACATAAAGGCTGTGTAACTGCAGAACCAGATTAGCCTGGCAAGTAGAGACACTTAAAAGAATTCAGTGGCCACATGAGACAATCCAGCATGAGCTCCTGCTCATGTGGCAGGTGCACACACAGGAATGGTAAGCAGTAGCAGGGATATAATTTTACTTTTGCACAGGGCTGTGCATAAAGACAAAACTGGAATATGCAATTCTAAAATTCAATTTTAAAAAAGGACGATGAACTGACGTGGGCGCAGACATTTGGAGAAAATGCATTACAGTGGGAGACAATACAATTTGTTTATCATTTTAAGTAGACTCAGTAGTAAGCTTATATACATTCTATGAAAACTCTTTGGAAAGAAAACATGGGGGAATAAAAGACATTTTAATATGGTATAGAAAGTCATAGTAAAATCCAGTGATAGACAGCTGAAACTAGACAAATTTAAACGGGAAAGCACAAGTAATTAAATAATGGAACAAGCTACCAAAAGAAGTGAATTTTCCAGGTCCCTTTATTCAAATCAAGACCAGAACAGAAGAATATGCAATAGTGTACTCTTGCAAATACATGTGTGTCAGCTCAGAAATGATGCAAAGTGAAATTTCCAAGCCTGGGACATACGGGGAGGTCAGAGTTGATCTAAGTTCATTGGAACTAAAACTGAAGGTGCTTCGAGAGCAGACCTCGGTTCCTCCAAGGGTGTTTTTGTGGTTGAATGTGTGACTATTCTTGACTATGCCAACAACACCCTCATAAAAACTGTGCTAGTTCCTTCACCAGCTTACCTCCCCAAAGCACCCCTCTGTGGTACCCACAGCTTCCAACCCATGAACTGTGAACCCGTGCTTCTTTCACCTCCAACCTATGCCTGGCTCTCTCCTGTCTACTTTGCTTCACTAAGTAGAGAGCTACAGGTCTTTCCACTCCATCTTACTGTCAGTCCTCAATTTGCCTGAAGTTAGCCCAAACGTGAGGTCTTGTATATTATTTTCACTGTAAGTAGAAACTCTGAATGAACTCTGCAGCCTCGGTGGTGCAATCCTACTTAGTCAGATACAGAAGTCCCCAGCAAATAGCTGAACCCTTCATTCACACAGTTTAAGATTAGTAATTGGCTTTATATGCTTATTGTGAAGTGGTGGCTCTTATTGCTTTCAAATAATTAGCCTAAAAAGGATTTTAGTTATTTTCTGTATTTACCCTGAATATCTTGCATGCGTATTTCTGTAATGCTTCAGCCAGGCCCTCAGCATATCATCATCCAATTTGGCTGGCCCCATGCAATTGAGATGGATGTTGTCTCTAGTGCTAAGTACAGTATTAAGGAGAATTAGCCTTTTTTTTTATTAGGAAAGAGATAGAGACCCTGTAACAGGGATGTATGATCACTGACGGAATATAAGATTCAACTTCTCCACAGATACCGGATTTGGAGAGATGTGACAAAACAGGCCTTGGTCAAAGCACAACACCTGCATTAAAATGCCCAAGTTTTGTCCAAAAATCTAGATAATAAAGCAAAAAAGAAGCTGCCAGTGGTGAAACAGATAAAGAAAGTACAGCACAAAGATCTGCATACACACACAATCCAGGCCTCTGTGCAAATTCCCATTGATAAAAGGCAGAGGGATCTGGGCTGGGAGTCCTAATGAAACTTAAGTAATATAGTATACTTAAAAGACGGGTGGTTCTGCAATGTATCCTGGATTGTCTCTGAGGAGCTCTTAAAATGACAGAAGCAGACCTCTAACATACTGGTGAACTAACCTAAACCCATTCGGATAGGGATGCATTAATCCATTCAAAGAAGCAAACAAGGGAGACCACACCAAGTACTCAGTCATCAAACATCAGGTTCAATGCAGAAAAATACGGCCTTTAGAACTCAGAAACAAAACTCAGTTTCCCCAAGGTTTAAAAGAACTACTAGACTTCTGATGAAGAAACTATCATTCACCATGAGAAGTCTAATACCGATTCCAAAGTATGCTTCAGCAGTTGAAAGGCAAAAGGAAAGCAAATACAGACAGTGTTGTAAAGAGCAACAAGCCAACTGCTCTGTGTGTCATACCAGATTCTTCTCTATTTATAAATGGAGGAATAAACACAACCAGAGCTGTGTGTGGTAGGGAAGGAAAGCAGTGAGTAGGTGTGAGGAGTAAAGACAAGAACTTATTATCTATATGCAAGGAACAGAAAACCCTGGGGAACAAAAAGCTTCCCAAGCTTCTGTGTTAGTATGATGGTGGGGGAAAGAAAATCTGTAATTGTGGGAGGGAGAGGTATACAAAACCATTTAGGAATTCAAAAATATTTTACAGCTACGTTGGATAAAGAAACTCTTTATTGAGAAAGCAAGCAAAAAAAGGCGCTCTGTAAGGACGGAGGCAGTTAAGCACATGGGCTGCTTGATTTACACAACTTCAATGCAGGTTGACAGAAGGATAAAATAAAATCCTACCCTGCACACAGAGAAAATTGGAGGCAGGGCAGGAGGAAGGGAGGGTTTCGTTTGAAAGCATTAATGGGGACCAAGGTATGAAGGCAAAAACTGAGCAAAATGCAATTCAAAGACATGCTATGCAGTGTGTTTAACAGACAGATCCTGGCCTGAAAAATTTACATTTGTAAATTCTTTAACCTACAAAGGACCCAATCTCAGCTTGGATCATCCAGCCATAGCTTCTGACAGGAGCTGCTGTTAGATCAGCAAGCGTTTGTAGTACACACACTGGCAAGGAGTAGGTTACTAAGTCTGCTTCTTTGTCATTTTAGAAACATGCATAGCTTGGGCAGGAGGGACGATCTGACTCAGTCTCTGATGCTTTGGGAGAGAGCGGCAATGCATTCTGGAATACAAATGTGACAAATGCGGAACCTCTGTTATGCAGAATACCATAATATTGGTTATAACAAAACAGTCTACAAGGCAAAACCTAGCCAAGACTATGACACAAACTTAAAAGTACTTGGACTCTTCTACGTGATTGTAGCTGCGCTGAGGGAAGGATAGGGATGAGCTCAGCTAAATATTCCGAACCTGCCTTAACTACCTTCCACCTGATGAACAGATCCACACTTCTCAACAGATCTCTTGCTCCAAGTACTTTTTCTGCATCTCGTGCCTCTGGAGCAAAACTGGTTTCCACCCGCAGTATAAAGTTTCTCCAGGCTCTTGGTTCATCCCCTCCTTTGCTCTTCCCTCATCTCCTTTGGCTGTACTCAAAATATTTCATTAGTGTCTTGTTATCTTTAATGTTTATTCTCATCTCCAAAACTGGCTTTGAGCCGCCTTTCTGAGGACTGCTGGAGCTGTAGCAGGGAAGCGGAGGAGCTGCAGTAATCCAATGGCCAGTCAGATCTTGAAGATGACCAGAAACTGCTTGGCCAGCAAATGAGTTTTCCATGGCCCCAGTACAGACCAGCAGGTGGAAGCATGAGAAACACGAGACCAGAAATGGCTCACAAATTCAGCCCTAGGAAGCATTTCAAAGAAGTCTTTTGGGGATTACAAATAATTTTTACAATTAGAATATTACACTTTCATGTGAAAATGAAGCCTAATTATTCATATAGCCCATAATCTATGACTATCAGACAAAGGAGTTATCCATCTATGTACAAAGGATGAATGAAGGCAGGCCAAGAGCACAGATCTGCATTGAGACTCTTCAGTGAATTTGGGCTCCTGTAGACCAGTACAAGCATTTCCAACGAGAAAGACTCAGAAGCATTTTCACACTTGGGAATTTGGTTAAAACATAAACCAACTAGATTTAAACCTAGGAAAGCAGCTATACAAATAAAGTAATAATCTCTAAAGTACCTTAGCAACAATTTTTAAGTTCCACCTTATGTGCCTTCACTTAATTCACTTCCCTTTCTGGTCTGCTCCTAGTGATGTAATTTTTTCTCATAATTGCGTAAATCTAAACCGACTGGCAATTTTTCTTCCTTCCAATCTGTCATGGTTTTGGCTGGGATGGAGTTAATTGTCTTCGCTGTAGCTGGTGCAGGGCTGTGTTTTGGACTTAGTATGAGAATAACACTGATAACACACTGATGGTTTGGTTGTTGCTGGGTAGTGCTGAACTAGTCAAGGACTTTTCCAGCCTCCCGCGCCCTGCCGGGTGCACAAGAAGCCGGGAACGGAGGGGGCACAGCCAAGGGAGCCGATTCAAACTGGCCAAGGGGATATTCCATATCATATGGCGTCATGCCCAGTATATTAACTGGGGGGGTTGGCCGGGGCGGGAGGCAATCACGGCTCAGGAACCGACAGCGTCGGTCGGCGGGTGGTGAGCGGTTGTATCACTTGTGATTTTCTGGGTTTTGTTCCTCTCCCTTGTTCTTTTACTCTTAATTATATTATCATTATTATTATCCTAATAATTGTTATTATCATTACTATTATTGCTATTTTATTCTAATTAGTAAACTGTTCTTGTCTCAACCCACGAGTTTTCTTGCTTTTGCTCTCCCGATTCTCTCCCCCATCCCAGAGGAGTGTGGGGAGCGAGCGAGCGGCTGCGTGGTGCTCAGTTGCTGGCTGGGGCTAAACCACGACACAATCAAGCAACTAAGAAAAGAAAGAGCCATGATACCAACCCACACATACCTGTGTACATGCTACCTAGTCTACAATCCATCTGAGAACAGTTGTCCTACCACTTGTGTTTTAATAGCTGACCAAGAAGGAACCATAAGAAAAGCTTTCTCTTTTAATCTGAGTGCTAACACATGCTTAACAAAGTTATTTATAATACGCTTTCATTTCCCAGGATAAATCACCTCTCTTGAGGGCTGTGGACTACTGATAACAGTAGGAGTCATGACCAGTGGATTCTATTTCCATGCCTAAAACCCATCAGCTGTATAATGCTGAACACGTTTCTCATCGGTGTATCTGATCAGCAGTTGTAGAACAGGAATAACTGTGTGCACCCCCATATGCACCCTGGTTTACAGGAACTCGTGAAAATCAATTACCATTTGAAGTGTTTCAGTACTATGAAATTAAAGCGGCTACAAAAGGAAAATACATAGAATTAATTTACTGACAGATAAATAACATATTTACCTGCGTTGCCTCCCAGCCCCACTGCCTGTATTTGGGATCGTGGGTGAATCTCCACATATACCAGTAGGTCTCAATCACCTCTGGTCTTAGGATGTAGTACTTCTCGTTCTGCCGCACTGCCACCGCCTCTATGCCTCCATCAAATTTGAATGCTTCTGGACCCAGCTTTAATGCTGCAGAGGAAAGTGGGGGGGAAGAAAAAATTCATTCCTTACAAATCTTTGCAGGAAGGGTGGCTAGGAGACTGCTATATCCTAAGGATGTGAGAAGAGCAGAAACTAGCTTGCCTTTAAGCAGTCTCATAAATAGTTCCTATTGTTGAGGCCTATAATTTTTCTTATGAATAATTTATCCAATTCCTGTGAGAAAACTACCTATCTTGACAGTACAGTAATCCTCTTGAAAACTAATGAAACACTAAGAACATAAACACATTAACACATTCAATTACAGGATAAAATTAAAGTGACCGACATCAGTTCTTTACAAGCAAAAGAAAAAATAAAAAAGAAAGGGTCAACAGAGGTTCTGATGTCCTTTGATCCCACCCAGCATGGTGGGAAAAGATCTTAGAACAAAACCAGGTACCACCATCTCAAATGACCCGCATCCTGATCCAAACTCTCTTGGTTTAGGGAAGTGCTGTCAGGCCACCGTAACTGATGTGCTTCATAACATGATCCTGAAGTAAGAGGTTTACAGCCAGGCAATGAAAACTTAGCCTCACCTGAAAATAGATCTCTGAACTAAGAGATCCACTATTTCAGCCCTTAAAGGAAGCCGTAACAGCCCTGTGCCAGCATCTGGAAGACTATTTCTGTAAGAAGGTGGTACCTGTAAAAAAACTGTCTATAATAGAAGATGCAATTACATTTTTCTTTATTATACAGCTACACATTATTCCTCAAATTTGACATAAATAATGCACTCTTATCAACAGCTGCACCCCACCCTTTGCTTTGGCAGAGGAATTTTAAGGCGCTGAACTTTGAAGTTGCACTCGAGCTTTAAAAATTATCAAAGCAATTAATCATGTAATTCCTTTGGGCTAGAGGCTCAAATTAACCATGGTGTCAGGATTCTGAAAGGGGAACCTTAGAATACTACAATGAAAAATATAAGCCCTTCCCAGTGTGCGCCCCAGCAGAAAATCTCAAAAATAAGTTCCTTAATCTTTTTGTTTCAAGGGAGTATGGCTCCGGACGCCAACGGAAAAAAGCACCACTCTCTGCTGCAGCCACACACGTGGTAGGGAATACTCTATCAAGAAATGTTTATGATACTTCTTTCACATTGGGCCATTTTATCAGTTTCAGTAAAAAAAAAAATTACAAATTTTACTGCAAAATGAATGAGATCAGATACAGAGGTCCCAAAATCAAGAAGATAAGAAATGGCCATACTGGACCAGATGGAAGTTCTGCCTGGTCCAGTATCACGTCTCCAGCAATGGCCAAAATTAGACAAGGATGGGGAAGAGGAAGAACAGGCCAAGTATGAGAGAGACCTTTTTGCAGCTTCTCTACCAGTCTCCAGTTTTTTTGAGCTCAAGGCTTCTCCCAAACTGGACATAGTTTTTTATGTGGTCAGTAATTTTTAATAGATATATTTCCCAAGTACTTACCTGGTGTTTTCTTAAACCTGTGTAAGCCTTAAGCATCCAAAACAACCTCTGCTAAGGAGTTCCACATCTCTACTACCTCTTTGGTGTAGAGCCACTTCCTTTGTTCTTTTCCATTTTCAGCTTGGTTCCTATTAGACTCTTTCAATAATTTCTAGGTCTTGTCTTGGAGAAGGGAGTCAACAACTGATTGCCATCTGCTTTCTCCAGTCCACCGGTGGTTTTGCAAATCTGTTGTATCCTACCTAAAATGTCCCTTTTCCACTCTGAAGAATACTATCCAATTCAGTTGTTCCTTGAATGGAAACTGTTCCATACCTTTAGTCCTCCTAGCCTTTCTCTGTGACTTTTCCAATTCTACTATATCCCTTGTGAAAGGAGAGGACCAGCCTGAATACATCACTGAAAGTGTGGACAAGATTAATACCATGACATAATGACGATTTCTATTTTGCTCTTTCTCACTTTGTTTTTCCTGACTGCTTCTGAGCTGACATTTTCATAATCTCAGGACCAATTTCCTAAGTTGTAATGGTCAGTTAAGAGCTCATCATTTTATATGTGGGGTTAGGAATAATTTTTTCACTTTACATTTAACTACACTGAATTTAATTTAGTAAGTTATTATGCAAATACTCAACCTCATAAGGTCCTTGTGTAATTTTTCAGCTTTCTTTCATCCTTGCTGTCCTGGTTCCAGCTGGGACAGAGTTAATTTTCTTCGCNTGCGCGGCTCTTTCTTTCCCTATTAAACTGTCTTTATCTCAACCCATGAGTTTCCTCCCTTTTACTCTTCCGATTCTCTCCCCCGTCCCACCAGGGGGGAGTGAGCCAGCGGCTGCGTGGGGCTTGGTTGCTCACTGGGGCTAAACCACGACACTTGCTATCTTGAATAGCTTTTTTTAAATTATCAGCACGTTTACCTTATTGTTCCTGCCCTTTTCCTGGTCATTGATATATGTCAATATATGTATATAATTTTATTTATATACACAGTAAACACATATTAAAATATAACATGTAAATACATTCATACACATCTGTATATGTGTGTGTATAAATATATAACAAACATATCCGAATACCACTGGTTAACCACCATTTCTCCATTGCAAGAGCTGACCATTTACCTCCACCCTGTTTTTTATACTACAGCCATTTTTTTTCCTCCATGCAGGTACTTGCTCCTTATGCTGTAGCTGCTTAATATCCTTAAAGGGCCTTAGCAGAGAAATTTTGAAAAAGCCTTTTGGAAATGAGGTAAATCACGTCAGCTGTATTACTCTTATCCACCGAAGAAGCTGGATTTCAGACAGTTCTGGTGATGCATCACCTACAGAAGCTGTGACACCTTCTCTTGCTTTGTAGCCTGCTGGTGCCTTAAATCTTTAATTATTTACTCATATCTACTTCTAACATTATTAGGCACTCCAAGAGATTATACCACCCAAAGATGGGTGACCCCTGTGTATTGTGACAATCCCACTGAATTTTTATCTGAAACCAAGGATGTAAAATTAATCACAGCACTTCTACTAATAGCTGACTAAAATAAAGAAGCTACTGTGAACACAGTACCTTTCAGGGGAGCATTCTTCTAAGTAAAGAACCACCTAAGGCCATTTTACAATGCTATAATGGTCACACTTTCATCCAGGTATATTAGTATTAATGGGGCTGATAGGCTATAGTTTAGGCAGGGAGAGCAGATGTGAAATTGTTTGTCATCATAGTGCAAAATCGCAAAGCTAAACCAGTACCATTTTAAAAGAGATTTTAACTGATTTAAAGTTGACTTCAATAAAAGCTCTATTTAGCACTGCCGAAAATAAGGGCAAATCCTCAGACTTCTAGATAAATATTTATATACTGAATTTTAGAAAGAATTTTGAAAACAGTGTTTAATTTTTTGTGTGCTCCTTAAAGACTACAGTCAATCTAGCAATAAATTTCCTGAAAGTAAGAAAGGATTCATAATTACGATAATACTTTCTAGGCTCTAACTCGCATAAAATTTGAGGAAGAGAACCTCCAAGATACTTCTGTTTGAGACGCTAAACCATTCCATCAACATACATTGTTATTTTATACTTCTCACAAACAAGTAGTTATTGTTTCTTCATCTTTGCCTGTTTAGCTGCTTATTGAGAGTCTTGGGATGGGGACAGCATCTACTCATACCCTTACGACGTCTCAGCTTAAATCTTAGACATCTGGCTTATTCTGCGTTGGAATTATCACACATATGAAAACAGCTAAAGCTGTACCCAGATTCTGAGGACAGTTCTTGTCAAGAAACTTTTAAAGGTTTGCAAAAAACTTCATCCTAAAATAATCAGTCAATACTTTACACACTATCAGCTAATGGCTGGAAAAATTCCTATGTATAAGGGATAGCATATTTTCCTAAAACCACGGTGTGCTCTCAATCAGCACACGCTGCCATCTAGATAGATAATTTTGCTTATTAATCTAACCTCTACAATACCTACGAAAGCTAATTATTCAGATTGATTCGTCAGCGGTCTTTCTGTTCTTTCAATTTCATTGGACGTAATTTTGTTTTACCATTTATGGATTGTGCATTACCAGTTATTTTATGCCTTTGCCATGTTTCTCAGAGGTACATGTTAAGCATGCAAAACAAAGAACTAATCCCCAGTAACCGGAATTATGTGCTGCCCACACGCAAGCTTAAACGCTGAGAAACCTTGCACCAGAAGCACATGAAGCTGTGTTCTTTTAACCTTACCACTGCCCACTGACAGCATTATAATTCCTTGTGCTGTGCCAGTACATGGGCATACAGATCAGAGCATGCCTTCTATCTTTGGTTCTCTCAATCTCACCAAATCGAGAGCACACTGGACTACAGAAAAATCTTGAAATCTCCTGTCATAGGAGGTGTCATTTAGGGTGACTGCAGCAATAATCTATCAATAGGTTATGGTACATTAAAAAGCAGAGTAGGTAGGAAGCAGAGGCATGTGTAGGTTACACATCACAAGACTATTCTGGCTACAGTTAAGTGTTCTAAATTTGACCATCAATAAGCCTTTTCAAATCCTTGGTGTTTCCAAGGGGTGTCACATGCATTCACAATCTCCTGAAGAGAGGAAGAGCCTCGGGGGTCTCATGCCAAGTTGGATGGATCCTGGAAACAGAATTCCCTTGCTCAGAGGCAGATCAGAATCACGCCTCTACCCGCTGCCTTCACCTTTGAAAGACCATCAGCTTCCTCCAGCTGGTGAATTAGAAAGGCTACAGGGAGTGCTATAGACTGATCCTCAACTTAAGCAGAACCTACAGGGATTTTCTCAGAGCCAGGGCAAAGGCCTGAGCTTCTCAGGATATCTGCAGTCACTTCTCCAGCCTACAGCTCAGGAGTCTGAGGTCTTCTCTCAGATATTCCTGAAGAACATTGATAGGTGAATCAGATTATCAGAGAGACTGTGCCCCTGCATAAGCCTCTCATTGATTACATGGCAGTGATACCAGTTGTCACTGGGACAATAACGCCCAAGGAAATACACCAGGAACTTTCCAAGGACTTTCCAGCTTCTCTGTACTTATCAGCACTATGGAGCAGACAGCATCATGAGAGATGAAATGGGTACCTTAAGTGCTGACAGAATGCCATCCAGTGGGAAAGGGAATACAAAGGATGTAGCAACATCTAGAAGGATTAAGGCAAAACTTGTAAGAAGCCATATAAGAGAAGGCCATCACATGTAGATGACCACCTTACATTTGGACAATGGGACTTGGGCCTAATGTGAGAAAATAGCGTGTGTAGGATAGCAAAATTTTCGCAGAGGGTAGGTCTGGAAGACTTGCTCCCTGAAAACGGCAGGGTGTTGACTCAGTTTAACTGTCCAAAGTTAAAAAGCCCCAAGCTAACCTGAAGGGAATGATTAATCTGCTTTTAATTACAGGGTGCCAGAGCAGCGGCCCAGGCTGCCCAGAGAGGCTGTGGAGTCTCCTTCCCTGGAGCCATTCACACCCCGCCTGGACGCAGTCCTGTGCCCCTGCTCTGGGGGTGCTGCTCACGCAGGGGCTGGACGGGGGGAGCTCCGGAGGGCCCTTCCAACCCCCACCGCTCTGGGATTCTGTGACACTCAGTCACTTGGGTAACTAAAGCAGATAACCTTCACCCAAGTTTTGTTACTACAATGGCCAGGTACCTTATGAAAAACCTCAGACCTGTACAGAAGTCAAGCAACTGACTTTTGAACTGGAATAGATCTATTTCTATGAGACATATCTCCTGTTATCTGTTTTGACTGATCTGTAGAATGAGGTATCCTTCAATTCAAGAGACAAAAGTTCTTCTCCTCTCTTTAGAGCTGGGATCATCTCCTCCACTACCGTCCTGAACTGAGCTTATGTATGAATACATGCAGTCCTCATAAGTCCAAAATGGGGTTTCAACCTTCCTCTGCATCTGCCTCTATGAAAAAACTATTCATCTTGGTATTGATTAATCCTGACTAAAGCAGCAGCAACTAGCAACAATAACGACGTTGGGTAATGACTGAGAAACTGAGTTGTGTGGGCTGTCTGTGACCGATTATCTTTGCTTGACCCAGCAAGACATGTAGTGCAACAGGCTCTGGCCTCTCAAAGGTAGTTTCACAGATGTGAGGTTGGTCTTATTTATATGTTGGGAGATGTGGCATGGTGTCACGCCAGCAACAATCTGTCCAAGAGGTGATGGTGTGCTTTAACTTGTGCCACACTTTCAATCAAGTTAAGAAATGACCTAAAATCTTCAGCAAGCCCCAATGATGCGCTGTGAGCATCCAAAAAACTTGCAAAGGATCACTGATACACATTCCAGGGGACTAAGGAATACCCAAAATGTCAGTGGAAAGCTCTCATTCCAATGATGCCAAGGCTAAGGCAAATAAGCCAGTCTGCAACGTTACTGTGCAAATCTGTGACCACACGGCAACTTTTGCTGGTTACACGGCAGAGTGATTGCTGTTGCCAAAATGGAAAGAAAGGATGGGCAGCGGAGGATATTTTTTCACCAGTAAAGAGGTGAAAAAGAAGGATGCTTTTGTATCTGCAGGGTGGTCCTCAATCTTCCCCAAATAATTTGTGGCAAAACACACATCTTTCATCATGTGTCTGGGGAACCCAAAAGACGTATTTGCATTGGGAAAGTGGTTAGAATATGTTTGGGAGCACTGTATCCCAGCCAGGCTTGTGTAAGACTCCTGAAATACAATGTGCTCCTCAACCTGTCAGCTGGGAAGAGGAAGGTATAGTTGCCTGCTGGGGCAACAGTTCCTAAACACCATGAAGATCTACTACAGAGAGCACAAACTGGATGGTGACAGAATGCTTGACATCAAGGGGTAGAGCAGAAGGCGGAGAAGAGTTCATAATGGCCTGGCTAAGGCCTCAAGAGTCTTAGAAGCCATCAATAGAAGCAAATGCATCCAAGGGACCAGAGAGATGGTTTTAGAAACAACGAGAGTCTGGGCAGTCATAATTCAACAAGTGACTTTTCACATCACTTGTGACAACTTCAGTCCCAAAGACAAGTAAATGAAGGAGAGGCAAACAGACAAGAACCAGTGAAAGGGCTATATTAGCTTGCCAAAATAAGTGAAGTCTAGTTTTGTTAAAGAAGGCTGAAGTCACCACAAATGTTCTGCCTTTTAGAGGGTGATCGAGTTTGAAGACATAGGGTAATTGATGAGAGGGCAAAGTGAGCAGAGAGGATACTATTATTGCCTTAAAAAATCCTAATACATCAAGAATCTCCATCCACAAGTGTCATGGCAGAAAATCACCTCAATGCTAAATAGGCATGCGGACTGTCACTGCAAGACAAGAGCATTTTATTTAGTATCACACTGGTAAAATCTGTCCAGATCAAAGTTACTCCAATGGACTTTATCTGAAAACCCAGAAGCCCTGGACCCTGAATCATCTGTCATGTCACCATATTTATTTATGCAAGACATGGAAAGCATGATTTCAAACCAGAACTTCAGGAGATGGTATTCCATGATTTATATGACAATATTATTGTAACAATAGTAGCAAAATCAGAACTTAATTTGCCTGAAGCTTTCTGAAATACCAAATATTTTTTTTTTTAAACAGGCTTTTACACCTGAAATATGTGCAACAGGTTGCAGGAAGGTGGCAATATAATGCCCTTCTCTTCCAGAAGTGCTTTTATTCTGTGAATAAAATTTCAATCTTGCCAAGACTGGACCTTGAAACAGCACTTTTTTTTCCTCATGCTCAGCCCTGACGGAAATTTAGGTTGCTTCATAAAGTAGCAGTTTTATACTAAAATATTATACACCCAGGCATATCCTGCAGTTTATTATGAGCAACCCTGGGAAGACACAGGAAAGGACAGCTCTGGTTGGTTTATCTGAAGAGCTCTCTATCCTCAGCACACAGCCTCAGCACTTTGCTGTCTCCTCTGCGGACACCAAATGGGGCGAGAGTTCTCCCAAGTCTGTAAGAGAAAGAGATCAGGTTCTCCCTCTTTGCTGACTGAAACATAAACCTACCAGCTGAACCAGAACGACTGTCTGCCCTCTGAAAGAGAGTTTTTCTGCAACCAGCTAGTTCTGTCACTAAAGCGCACAATTATGTCTCAAATCCTGCTGTCGAAGCATAATGAAGAAGGTGATATTTTGCACATAAAAGGTCTTTATTTTCTTTGAAAAATCAGTCCAGGCAAAAAAAAAACCCAAACAAAAAAAATCCACGTTCCTGAGATTGCATGACTGAACAGAAGAAAACTAGGGCACTGCACGTTTATAGCTGCCTGTACAACTTTCCGTCTGTTTCTTGCATGTGTGTGTTCTTATACAGTCATTAAATATGTAACCAAAACTTTTATCCCCCCATCTTTTGACTTATTTAGGGTACAGAATCAACATCTGAAGGAATAAAATTAGGACTGCACAAACAACTGTAAATTTAGCATTGCTTATTTTTGAGTGCGAATTAAACATTTAAATGCAGTTTTTCATAATGCAACAATACCTACTATGTCCTACCTTTTTCCTTAAGCTTCCTCTTATTTTCCCTTCTTTTTTAACGCTGTTGCTACCCAGGTAGAAGTATCACTTGTGCGACTGAATTCTTTAAAATGCCAGGCAATTATACAATGATACTATGTAATCCTAGGAATAAATGCGAATTCTCATCTTAAAACTGCTTGAGTTTTAGTTAACTTCCTAGTAGAAGTAATGGTATTTCAGAAGCTCACTTCTGTGACGGCTACACAAAGCCATTTCCAATTTCTAACCTACATTTATTCATGGTGAGCTTAGAAATCTTGCTCTTGGTACAACTGTGTTGTTTATATCTTAAAATAACTCTATCTCTTTTTTCAGTGTTTACCCCTTAGAGATCACAACAAATTTATTCCCTTCTTTGGCATTATGTAGTCTGAGCAGTCCGACCTCTCTCATTCTCCCACTGTAAGATAAAAGCTCTGTCGCTCTAATCATTCTGTCGGTTCTTCTCTGCATTTGTTCTGCCTGAAATTCAGATTTGTACAGCGTATTCTGGATGATAAATTATACATGTCTTCTAAGGCAGAGTTAATATTCTCTAATCTCTGCTGAAAATTCTTCACCTGATACAGACTGGGACTGCACTTGCATTTTTCAACTCCCCGTTTAGAGAAAGAGCCCATCTTTTTTCCAGTGAACTTCTTATTTCTGACAGTCCAGTCCTCAAGATCTTCCTGTTCACTATTCTGAGACTCTTCTGTTTTAATTGGGTTGTACGACTTTACAGCCACTCTAAGTGTAATCAGCGCACTTCAACTTTATGTATCAAGGTCACTATTAAAGATGTAAAATAAACCTGGTCCAAAAGACTCAACTTGAGAAACTTCCAGCCCAACAGTGAAGTCTGATAATGCCTCCTCACCAGTCAGGTCTGTGGCCATCTCGCAGTCTGCATATTAATCTTCATCCTCTCTAGTTTAATTGTACTTACCCAGAGTGTGCTAGTACTAAAACCAGTAAAAAAGTCTATTTACAATTTTTTCACTCTGCATAATTTAAACGATAATGTCTTGCTTATTGCAGGATTTGCAAAGAAAGCTGTGAATCCTTTGACTGTGCAGTGCACAGCAGGAGACTGTTTGGGGTTTTTCGTCCCCCCATGTCCACCTCCTTGTTTGTTACATTATCTTTTTAGAGTGTATGAGGTCGGGGGCAATACAATAAGACTGATGGAAGAAACTGAGCTGCAGATTAATGCTGTGACCACTGAAATCCATAGTGAAATTCATACCAGCATCAGAAGCAGCAAGAATAAGCTTTAGGGAATTATTCAGACCTCTCTGAAGTCCTTCCACATACAATTCTATATTTCAGTTGGTGAAAATGTAAGAACAATATATATGAAATTAAAAACTGCCCTATATATCTGGGAGGACAAGAGTTCACACACACTCCTCCCTCCTCCCTGCACCCATATAACCTATATTAGCTGACTGATGCAAAAATAGGGATAAGTGTGCAGGAAGGAACCATATAAAGTCTGGTTTTATATTTACTCACCGTGATGTAGATCCGAAGTAAGTACATGGATGTTAGAAAAATTATACTGGTATAAACACTGTGCATGTTAGACAAGGCATAGGCCCATAACAAATCTTAAAAATAATTACAACAATTTCTGTATTTCAACTATGGAAATAACTAGATTAGCAATATATCTTACTTGTCCTGTCATATGACTCATGACACGTATGTGCAATTTCAGCTCCAAGTTGCAAATAATGTCCAGCTTTATCATCTCTGGAACCATCTGCGCCAAGGGCAAACATTCCCCCTGCAAAACAGGTCAAATGGCCCATCTTCCTTTCAAGGTGCCCGTTCTTCCACTCCCCAATGAAGGTCAGTCCTCCATTGGACTTTCTGATGAGATGTTTTTCTATGGCCTACAAGAAGATTAAGAGGACTTTCAAATACTATTTCACATGCAAGTTTTTACATGCTAACTCTCCTTCATATAACAAAGTACTGTTTTCAAAACAAAAAGAATTTTCTCCTTTCAAATTCAATTCTGAGGGCTACAGGAACAAACAGTTATAACAACATAATTTCAATGCACACAAAAAAATATCCTAACTGCTAAACAATGCTAATGAGACCAAACATAGGAAAATCACGACATGGATAACACTGCGCTTTTAGCTGAGAATTCAGCACATATATTATGGCTCAAACAATGTTTGTCCACTGGTTAGCTCCGAGAAGTGCCTATTTGTTCTGCTGTAGTCTATGCATACTCAGAAAATACGTCCATGTTGGAAACTTTTGGCCAGCCACATATGCAGAGGCAGCACCTGTGCTCTCAGTCAGTCTTTAATAGGAAGTGACAGGAATGCTCCTGCCACCTTCTAGCTGCTTCTCCATAGCAGCTTTCCGATTGCACACGGTCAAAGGATGGGTGAGGGTTAGAGCAGCTGTTCACAAAAAAATGTCATTATTTTACAGGTGAGGCAACTGCTGCTTTTTCTTTGCACATTCGTACCGATATTTGTTGCTTGTGACTTATAAATGGTATTCTTCTGGTAGTGGAAGGAGAATAGCTGACCTAACTTTCCAAAGTTTGCAAACTGCATGGAACAACACATTTACTTAAGCCTCTTTCAGAGAGGTTCGCAATCCCTATCAATCTATTGCAGTACTTACTATCTTTAGCATTAGACAGTTTTTCTTGTAACTAGAATCTCATTACAGTTTGAGTCCTATAATAATAAAGACAATTATCTTTTTTACCATGGAGACATTACTCCTATCTTCTTTCCAGAAATCTCCTTTGTACTTCCACACATAACCATCTGATGGGTTCACAACTTCCATCAGAGTGCATGACCTGTGACTGGTCAGAGTACTCCAAGGCTGATTAGAGTTGAAGGATTAAAGTGCCATTAAAAAAGGCATTTACTACTCTCCTTGCCATCCACAAGATCTATTCCAGAAGTGAATTACTACCCCTCTCCGTTCCTTTCCTGGTACCCACAACAAATTACACCCCATATGTCCACAACTGTATTT
Source organism: Anhinga rufa (assembly GCA_013400875.1). Classification (NCBI taxonomy): domain Eukaryota; kingdom Metazoa; phylum Chordata; class Aves; order Suliformes; family Anhingidae; genus Anhinga; species Anhinga rufa. The sequence continues at coordinate 1,187 of VZTV01013441.1, read as the reverse complement.
TGCACTGGAATGGATATACTGAGAACACACAGGCTGAGGATCCCGCGTATAACTAAAGCAGTTATCATAGATGTGAAGGTCGTGCCTGCTGCACACGGCTGTCTCCTTGCTATCTACACAGCGCAAACTCTGCAGTTTGCTACAATACAGATTCAAGCAATAAATACACAGATTAATCAGCTTGCAACTTGTCATTCAGGTTTAAAAGTGGACAGTGAAATAGCTTTTCCCTGTAAGTCATTGTGTTTGTGTCTGATTTTCTGAATACGTTCTTGAGCTGAGATGCTGCAGTGCTTGCAGCAGCTTTTCTGAACGCTTATAGTGATGTGAATCTACACGTCTGCTATGTAGCCAGTGAAGATGTGGTAGTCCCCACATGGCCAAGGTGAATGTACTAGCTAAACGCCAGTGCAGTGGATTACTGGGAGAAGATTGCATTAGCATCAGGAGGGCCCTCCTCCTTACTTGCACTGTGGACTGAGTCTTCATTTGGATGGTGAAATTTCTCTGCTACCCGCTATTGAGCCTGTGCGTTCTGAAGGTAATAAAAGAGAAGCGCTGGTCTGCATTCCTGTTGGGTTAATTTCTTTACTATTACCACTGACAGATCTAAAGTTTGTGCTTATGGCAGGATCCAGCAAGAAGAACACAGAAATAATTGACAGAGCAGAAACTAGGAAGCCTCTGACAGCTGCCAGAGCGGTTGCCTGACAATCGTGCAAATTGGCACTGCGGACTGGCACGATACCATGGCTTCTGCTGCTGGGAGCCTGATGTGGTCAACCGTACAAGGCTCATTTGTTCTCAAAGTACTGGTATAGGAAAGATTGTGTCTGCTGAAAATTCTGCCACTGAAGATACTAAGATCTGTAGCACTAGCTCTGTTGATTCAATTAGCCTAGGCTGTGACAAAACTGACATTACGATGATCATAGGATT
>VZTV01013436.1:6306-21309 GCA_013400875.1 Anhinga rufa | reverse complement strand
GAGGTGGCTGGGCATGGAGGTGATCTGATCTCTGTTCTTGTGAGGACAGCTCCCTGCCGAACCCCAGCCTCTCAAGCAGGCCACTGCCTCTTGCTTTACTTGTCTGATAATTCAGATTTTTTTTTCCTAGTCTTCTTTCTATTTTTCTTAATACTGAATATGAAGTTCTGCAAACTTCAGCTTTCTGAAGAACACTTGTATGTTGTGCTAAGACTGATGTATTCCACGCACTGTATCTACGCAGAGGCTTTTGTCCTGTTAAACTCTATTTGGGCAGAATCTGAATACGCATGCATCTCACTTTATTTTGTGACCTATTTCTATTTGTCATTGCTGCTTCTCAGGAGTTTCTTTTAAAGAGGATCTCTCTGGGAACTTTAACTCCTAGCCTCTGTACAGCATCACAGGGGCTGGTGCTCTTGTGCTGTTACGGATGTTGGCAGCTCAGAAAGCGCTCTTATGGAGCAGAAGAGTAGTGGTGTCAGTCTGAACAAAATGAGGACTCTCTTCCTTTTTCTTTTCCTCCTTAGTAAGAAAGGAGATACTCCACAATTAATGAATAAAACTGCAGTCAGGTTTTGAACCCTGCATCTTGTCTTTAAGCAAGGGACTAAAAGACAGTTTCCAAATGGTGTACGTGTTTTAAAGTAAATACATAGAAACGACAGATTTCTACCTTTAAGCTGCCTAAGCTCACCAATGAATTAAGAACTTTTCCCTAGCTATTGCTGCCTTTGCTTTAACGCTTTTGCTGCAGTGCCTGTGAAAGGCATGCAGCAGTGTACTTAGATCAAGTTAAAAGCTCCTGAAAGTTATTTGCTGAGTTCTAAACATTAATCACTTTTCTCATTCACCTCAGATTGAAGCCATTGTGCAGGTCGTACAGGAGAAACCTGGAACCCCGGTACAAGCCCTTAGGAACACTGAAGAGAGTCCACAGGAGAGACTTATCTGATACAGGTGAAGGTTCTGCTGGTGCTGCTGTGCCTTAAATGAAAGTCAGGCTAAGCAGAGGTGCCAAAAGCCATGGAGTTCACCACGGTCTGTCTGTGTTCAAAGCAAGAGTTGGAAAGGAGAAACACAAGTTAACTGAACTTAGGTTTTAGGAGGGTGAGAGCACACTAATTGTGTAAAAGCATACTTGTTTGTATGCTTAACAGCCCTTTAAGTTTCTGGAAGAGTTCCATTCCACAGTCCTAAACAATCCCTAGTAAAGCCATTTCTAACAGAACTTTACTTGTATCACCTCCTGTGGTGTGGAGGACAGAGTGGTCCATCGGTGGAATTACTCCTTTTCATTATCTCGCACTGCTGGCTTTGTAGGACCTAGTAGCTCTTTTAATTTATGACGGTAAATGGATGCTGTATGTAGCCTCAAGAGGCACTTGGGAACTAGAAGATAGCTTTGGGCTTGCTGCATTCTCTTTGCCTGTTTCTGAAGTGCCAAGTATGTTAAGGGTGATGTAGCCCTGGCAAAACACGTCGGAGGTCTGAATAAATGTGTCTGCCAGGGCTGCATCTGATCTGCTGTAGCTTATGTGGAGGATGACAGCTAGCAGCTTTCCTTGAAGGCACTATGCCGGGCAAGGCCAACGCTGTCAATAATGTCCTGCTAAGTCTCCATCTGGGCTAAAGAACTCTTTCCTCTCTTCGTACTAAATGCGTTTTAATAAAAACTTTGCGCTCTCAACAGAATTTTATCAGAGATCTGAACTCTTCTTAGTGGGCTTTTTCCTGTTCTTTTCTTGACAGATGAAGATGATCTCTTTGACTCAGAATTTACTTCTGCAAGGCCTAAGATTCCAAAACAGCCAAGAGAAGAGAGCAGGCTCTCTAGCACAGGAAAACCTGAAAATGCTGAAGGAAACATTAATAACAGCACAGAAAGTTACAAAGTGACCACAGCTTACACCTTCCCCAAAGTAGACTTCATGGACTGTGAGGAATCAAATGATGATGATGAAGATGATGAAGAAGAAGAATCTGAAACAAGTACAGTTCAAGTTCTTTCCCCTGAGCCAGGTGCCACTTCCACATCAAGTTTCAATGGGGTAACTAGTGACCAACAGGAGACTAATGCCAATGTCCCTCGCTGGGATGCATTTTTTAAGTGTAACAAACTAGAGGAAAGCTCTGAAAACGAGGACACCTTCCCCTCCTCAGCAGATGCTGGTGGGTCCCAGTCACTCTTCAGTGATTCGGATGGAGTAAGCGACTCGACACACATCTCCTCCCAAAATTCTTCTCAGTCGACTCACATATCGGAGCAGGGGAGCCAGGGCTGGGATAGCCAGATGGACACAGTACTCATTACCTCCCAAGAGAGAAACGCTTTGGACTTCAGCTGCTTCGGCAAAGCAGGGAGCAGAACAGTTGTTTCTGTGTTGCAGGAGCCTGCCAGTCAACCTGACAACAGTAGGTGGAAGCCAGTGGGTCAAAACAGATCTTGTGCCGATGACGTTGCCTGTGACTTGAAAAGCAAAGACTGTGGGAAAGATGGAGAAGCTGGCGCTGCTCACGTTCAAGGTGTGCTGGGGGAAGTAAGCGACAGCTCCCGGACTCCTGATCTGGAACTGAGGAGGGACTCTCAGGGCTCCTCTGACTTTGAAATTCCCTTGAGTCCCAATGCTGAAGTGCCTCAGCCAGATAAACTGCGCTGTCTGTATAAGAAGCTAGCAGCAGGTGAAAGCATAGTCAATGGGAAAAAAGTCTCCTGAAGACAGGTGTAACTGATGACATCATGAAAATAAATATCAAAATTTGTTTATTAAACCCCAAATTTTTCTCTTTTGTGCTGTTGACTATTTGCAGCTATGCTAATTCAGTTTTTTCAAAAATATCTTATTGTCAGAACTAGAAATGTGAGCCTGTGTAACTTTATTGTTCCCTCCATGAACTACTGAAAGGGAAGTATTCCTAGGAGGGACTGTAAAACCTTCTGCCTCCCCAGGGTCTGTTCTCCAGGATTGTAAGCAGATAAAAAAACAGACCAGACAAAACTAAGGGTAGAACTCTAAATGAAATGGAGTGTTTATCATGAGCTCCAAGAGTTTACCTTTGAGAGAGAGGTATAGATACATGTGATCTCAGGTTTTAATAAAATACCACATTTTTAACTGTGGGGAGGAATAAGCCATCTTCCAGGAATGACCATGTGAACATGCAATAGTTGCACTTCAGCTTTAATCCTAAGTTTTCACTGCAGTTATTTTTAAAAACAACTGCAGAACAGACTTGACAGTAATTCTCTAAAGTTTGGGTTGGGTTTTTTTTATCAAGTTGTTCTTTTCAAGCAGCCTCTCAAGCCTTTCAAGCAGCAAATGTTGTCATCTGAATTTAACGCCTGAATGAGATCTCGACCAGACAGTGGCACATAGTACCTAACTCCCTGCAAACAACTTGTCATCAGTTCCTCTGTATTTTGGTTTGTTCTGAACTGTTTTTCAGAATCACTCAAAAATAAAATCCTGTAGCACTTGGTTCCAAAGCCACCCACAGTAGCCTGCTCTGGAGGCTGTCACAGCAGCAGAAGCTAACCTGTTACCCATGGCAGGTTGTTATGTTAGGTTACTAAATTTCACCTTCTCTGCAACATTCTGTTGACTTCACCAAGTTCAGACATGTTTAGATTTAGTTTTTAAATTGAGACAATAGCTGCCTCATAAATAACTCTTTGCCAAAATGGAAATGTACCTGCAGTACCTACAAAAATGCCTAAATGGCAGAAGTCATCTGAACATCCACGAGGTTTCTCATCCACATGGTCTTAAGTCCCAAAGAATTAAACAGACTTTTAGTGTGACAGCTCTCACCTCTGAGTATGGCTTCAGTCTTTCCACCATCACTGGCAACATGCGACTGTTCAACCAGCCAGGGCCCTGCTCTGGGGAACAGGGGCAGGAGGAAGAATATCCATGTATGGTTTTAAGGATATTAAAGTCCACGTATTTCTCCACTGTCACCTTGCCCACTCTGTTCCTGGGTTTTGTTAACATGATTTCCAAATGTGGTCTATCAAACTCTTATTTTTTAGCAAGTGTGAGTGGGTGAAACCGCTGTTGTAACCACCTCTGTGAATAAAGTCACACAGAGCAGAACTCCTCCTGTTGGCTTGCTTTGTTAACTGTACTACACGTGTAAGTTCAGGGCTGCATTTACAGCGTCCTCAAATACACAGGAACGCAGCCTGCTTCAGACAAGTCAGCTGTAAATTTATACCAGTTCTTGTCAGCCATAAACTGAACAGGAAACACAACTTCCTCATGATTGCTCTGCTACAGTCTGTACAGCGCTAGAAAGTGTGGGTACAGAACAGGAATGAAGAAGTTGCAGTCTTAAAGCAAATTCTACTGCTACAGCTAATTTTGACAGGCCAAGTGGGTTTTTTTTTTTGTTAAGAATGACAACAACAAGAGAAAAACTAAATTTATTTTATCAAAAACTATAGGAAGATAGCAATACTGGAGATCACACATTATGAAAAGAAAATGTTCCTGAGCTTATAAACTGCATATTCTAATGCACATAGTCCTAAAACATACATTAGAAATAATCAAAAGATTGACTTGACTATGAGATTAAATAACTAGACAAGCTTTTCTTACAGGTGATCTTGCAGCTTTTCTTCTAGCCATGGAAAAAAAAAAAAAAAAAGAAACCCAACAAAAGGTTACCAGTCTCTTAAGAAACGCACATACACAAACGAACCAGTGGCCATGATGACGCTAACAGACCACAAAGCAGAACAAAGGCAGAAGCTAAGCTGGTTTAGGCTCCTTAAGAAATTGGAAATAGCTTTTTCTCCTTTTCCAATGTGGCAGTTTTCCCCCAAACTCATAAAAACAGCAGAAGGAGTTTTAAAAGTGACACCGTGTCCCATGAAGCTAATTCACTGACTGCAATCCAAATGCGCTGTGAATACATAAATATAAAATACTGTTCAAGGCTCTAAACTAGAAACTGGATACATAGGTTTACTGCAAATAAATACAAAATACTGTTATCTCCCGGAACATAAATTAACGGTCCTCTATTCATCGCCCAAGAGGTAACACACAGATCCTTACAGAACAGCAGTGTTATTCCAGTGCTGGTGGTAACATACGCTGCCTTGGGAAAAAGGCAGACACTGAACTCGAGTACAGCTTCTAAGACTTGGATCTTTTAAAATGCATTTACTTGCAATTTTAAAATCAGACTGGGCATGAACATAGACAGACAAACAGAGTGTCGAACCAGCCCTGTGTCATCTTGTACAGGAGAGACCAGAGATACCGATTTGGTAGGGAATCCATTTCTTGCCGCAGCCACTCTCGCCATCCTGTACCGACAGGGAAGGCTGCAGACTGCAGCCGACTAAGGAGCTGGAGATTGCAGATTCCCTCCGCGTGGAACGCATCGCCGCCTCAGGCTACATGCAAGAGAAAGCACTAATGACTCCAAATGATGTAAGATCATCTAGAGTTTGCTCTAACAGCTAACCTTAAAACGCCACATACTACTTCAACTTAATATATAAAAAGAAAAAATCATTAGAAATGTGGCATGATAAAAATTGACTAGATTCAGCATTTATCCAAGTGCGTGGACACAGGTGAGCCCAGTAATGTCAATGCTTTTAAACTTAAACCTAAGCAGACTTTCTCCCATTCATTAAACAATATAAAGTATCTATTTCAATGTGTATCTCTCTGTATTGCAGATTACAAAACTCACACAGCACTTTCAGTGGCCCACACTCATCACCCAACCATGAAACTGATTTTGGCTAGTAGCATATAAAACTTCACTTTCTGCCAAAGAGCCAGATCTTCAGTGCAAATGCAACTGTGCTTCGTAATGAACCAACCTGCATTATCCTTTGAAACACTCTTCTTGGAGTGCTAGTAATTACCATGAAATTTAAGGCATTTTCTAACAAATTAAGTAAACAGTTTATGCTGGGTACTCGACTTCATTCACCTGAGCCAAAAGCCGTGCACCTTATAAAGGTAACCAGCTGACCTATGATACATAGCTAGCATCCATTTATGAAGCATCCATTTATGGAGCAATGTTATTCTGCCTGACCCTATCAACATTTACATAATTTGTAAGCAATATGCAAGTTTTACAGGCTTTTAATCCGTGACATTAAAGCACTTAAGTCATCACTGGAGCACAGACTTCGGCTGTAACTCCACTCGTGACCTACCCCAACTGCTCTTCAGTGTTTCTGAAGCCAAGCAAAACTTAACATACATTATGAATAGATCGAGACAATTTTAGGATGATCAGGAAAAAAAAAAAACACACACANTTAAAAAAAAAAAAAAAACAAACAAAAAAACCCACCTCAAGCAGCTGAAGAACATTTCTCAGCCTTTACATTCAAGAACATCTTACAAATGTCTACAGCAACTGGGTAAATTCACCCCTAGTCTAACTTCACTGAAGTTAACATTTTTGCGACAAGAAAAAACAGGCCTAGTATCTTAAGTCTGTCACTAGATAAAAAGAGTCACAGTATGTAAAAACTTAATCCGAATTCGCTTCAGCAATGACTGCCAAATTTCTGCAATGAAAACAGACAGCCTATGTTACTACCGATAATCCAGTATTTACAAATCCTCTGTAGAATTGCAGACCTCCTAAAGCATCCCAACTAAAAATCAGAACATAACAATTGAAAAAAATAAATCTATTCTAAAAACTTCTAAATAACATAACATCAGCTAAAAATGTTCGAGACCTTGATCTTACATCTGGAATCTGCTAAAGCCAGTTGCTTTACGCGCGTGGAGTTCAACAGACATTTTATGATTTGCATTCCCGTGAACCTTCATTTAGACACAGTCTGACGGCTGTCCTTAATCCTTCACCCCGGTGCCACAAGTGTTATTGCTAATCTCTTGAAGTTTTTCTTCATACAACAAAAAGGTAAAAGAACTGCCAGCTCTGATTTAGGATTCAAATCAAATCAAATGCCTCCAGACTCTTCAAGGTATAGAAAATACATAACATCACTTCATCCCACTGACATCAGTTCTTAAAAGGCCTACAGCTGTAAGCTCACACTCGAATATTCAAACCAAGGTACATTTTAAACAGTTTTCTTAGCATACGTTTTACTGCTTCCTAAATAACAGTTTTAGAAAAATCAGTTTTAATCCCCATTATCAGTTTTGTATTTGCCTGAAACACTACAACTCTTTCTTTGGCCGATGTCATTTCAATTACAAATGTAATGCCTTGTTTGCACTGTACTTATTTACATTAGACATAAGAATACTTGAATATGTGTGTGAAAGAAGAGTCTTTTTAAAACACATTTAAAAGAGAACAAAAATATTTGTGACTTTGGATACCCGAACTCAGTTGAGATAACCTCTGCAACACACAGCTCCGCATTTACAGACAGTTCTGATCCTCTTTCTGGATGGGCTAAGGCCATCAGCAGAGTCTGAAGTCAGATCTATTGAACCTGTGACACAGATAAATACAAACAAGGAAGTTTTAAAAGGCAGACTGAAACCGTGCTAGGTATTCAAATGGCTTCAAAAAGCCTTCTAACACCCCAGTTCTTAAAAGAATTGTGTGTGACGCTCTATGCAAACTCTACCAACACACACGTTACAACTACTTACACAAGACCTAGCATACGTATCAGAATCCAAAGCTCAACAAACTCGAGCCTTCTACCCTCAGGTCTGTATCCACACCGGTTAGTTGAGAGCGCAGCCTGCCCTGAACGTTAGCATCACAGACACCACAAAAAAGAGGAGTTTTAAGGATTTAAAGAAGATCAATTTGTCAGCACTTAAGGAGAGCTTCCACAAGAATGAGGTACAGCTCTGGAGTAGAGATGCTTCTCTGAAAACTAAATAGCAGGGCCAACAATATATCGCTGTTGTGGATAAATGGTTTGCACGTGAAGTTTGACCCACGCAACACCGTGCCAGCAAACCTCAAGCATTTTTTATTGTACTGGAAAAAAATTAAGTCACAGAAGGGTTTGGGTTGGAAAGGACTGTTAAAGCTCATCTAGTCCAACCCCCTGCCACGGGGAGGGACACCTTCCGCTGGATCAGGTTGCTCAAACCCCCGTCCAACTTGGCCTTGAAGACTGAATGGAAGATGAATTATCAAAGAATCATCAAACAGCCCAGGCTGGAAGGGACCTCAAAGGATCATCTGGTACAACCTCTCCTGGGAAAGGAAGCCTAGATGAGATTATCTAGCACCCTTTCCGATCGCATCCTGAAAACCTCCAGTGATTGGGACTCCACCACGCTCCTGGAGAGGTTGTTCCAGTGCGTGATGGTTCTCACTGTAAAAAAAATTCTTATTATCAGAGCCAATAGTATTTCACCAAGAACTTTGTTTCCTGAAGTCTCTGCATAATGATCAATATATCCAACCCAGCAAAACAACAGTAAACTTTGCGCCATCCTTCTTCTGTCCTCAACATCCGTACCACAGGACCCACACCCACAACTGAGGCCTACAGACACCAAATCCTGAGACAAACCTGGTGCCTCAGGCCACTCAGCTGTTACAGCTGTCTTTGTAACCATCACTAGCAGATTACTTAGAAAGGCGTTTATGTGAAATGCCATGTAAAAGCCTTTGAAAAAAAGAAAGCTTTTTTTAATGGTAGCTTGACCATTCCTTCCAGCATCCCTGTGAGAAATCTTCAAAATAATTTGCCTCGTCAGGCATTCCAACCACAGCCCCTTGCTGTGAGCCAGGAGTGCTGAAGGTGGTAACACACTAGAGGTGCCCACAAAAGCTTCTGGGTGCACCCTGTCTGCGCTACGCGTCAACGAGCGCCGACTGCTCCAGAATCCACAGAGCTGTGTTAGGGAGATGCAGTGCCTGCCCTGGAATGCTGACATCAGTCAGGCTGCAACAGAACCTGCCAGCGCCCCAAACCTCCTGCAAGAACAGTGTTAAAATCTGCAGACCTTTCATCTGATAGTCAAAGGTCAGCTCTTCTCCAGCCTTGATGGTTCGTGTAGAAAACAGTGCTATTCGAGGAAGACGCAAGTCGAGGTTATCAATAAACACATTGAAGACTTGAAGATTTGGATCACACTGTAAGGCAAAAATTAACATAATTTCTGTTAAGAAAATGGCACAATAAGTTTCGCTGCAGTGTTTAAGTAAACCAAGGTCACAGGAAAGGAAGAATTGGTTCTTCTCTCAGTGACCGAAGTCTGAAACTGATTTCAGAAGATAACTTAAGAAATTACATTCTTGAAATAGTGTTAAAGGAGAACGTTCATAGGTTAGAGTCAAGTCCTTTCCACAAGGCAACCTTTACACAGTTCATAGACTACACTAATACGCAACAGCCTACTGAAACAAAAAATACGGTACCTTCAAAAGATGACAATAAAAGAGATAACAAACGAAGCAATTAAAGCTAGAGTCAGAGGCTAGTATTTATATAGAAACCCCACAAAAAGCGTTCAAGGAGAAAGAAAAGAAAAAACAACCTAGCGTTTCAAGCCACGCATACTCACTATTCTGTGTTTAGGTTTAAGCACTGCTTCCAGGCAAGAGAGAATATTTCCATACTCTGTATAAATTTCTTTTTTCAATTGCTAACCTGCTTGGCTTCCAAATGGTCTGCTAGGGGCTGGGGGGCAGGGGGAGGGTCAAGGACACTCAGCAGGGATTAGAAACCACTTTATCATTTTTTTGTGGATTGTCAGAAGTCAGCAGTGACTGAGGCAGTTTGTTAAACTCTGCAGGCTTTTTTGCTATTCAACAGTAAATTATATCCCATGGTAGAGAATCAGAAGTGAAGTCAGACATTTAACTTTACACTGAAGAGTGAGAATACTTCACTCCTATTTCTGAAAGTGAAAAGAAATTGGCTGTATCTAAAACTCTTCCTCGTCCTTCTCCCTGGCAAGCTCACAAATCTGAAAACATGCTTTTACTGTATTTGTAAACACTGACTGCATACCTCACAAATGTTACGTCAGTAAGAAATATTAATTTTTAGTTCAGGAATGATACATAATTCCAGACGTAGTTCAGCTTCTTGCTTTAGGTACTTCAGTTGAACACGAAATAACACACTACAAAAATTTCCTGTTTAAAATTGACTTTTGAGTTCTCTGGCAAGTTTAGATTTGATATGAGAAGGGAAAAAGGTATCACAGAGGAGAAACATCAAAGAAAGCATAGAAATTTTCAATTTTTTCCTCTACCAATGTTTGAAGGATGACATCAAGCATAACGCCCCATCCTGCCCTGCTACAGAACAACGCATCAATTCCTATCATCTTTAGCTCTTCACTCATTTTGTTAATTACTTCCCAAGTGTTAGGTCTTGGAATAAACCACACCCAAACCAGTCCTATTTTGGTTGTCTAGAATGAGCAGATTTGGTGACCACCCCAGCCCTACCAGATGGCCATGTCAGGCAGCATCTCATTCCCAGATCTTTGTAGGCAGCCCTACTCCGAGCAAGGCTAAGTATGCTGTTCTACGTATTATGTCATCTAACTGATTGGGCTGTACTGGCATGAAACAAACTGCTCCAGAGAAACTGTGAAGATAGTAAGAAAATATTTACAGTAGGAGAAGCTATTTCTGGCACAATTAGGATAATTCTCCCAATTCTTAGTATAAAAACCAAGTTCTTACGCTGTGATTCACAAAGTGGGACACATTTCCATATCGAGCTGCATCTACTGTAAATTCATCTGAGTCATAGTCCAAATCAAACAAGTATGTATTTCCCTGGTTGTCATAGAGCTGGCCTCGTCTCTCTGCTTCCTCACTTGTAATCACCTAAAAAAAGAGAAGAAAGAAACCTGCATCATACTGTTAACTTATTACTAAATTAAAACAAAAATCACAACCAAGTTAGAAAAAAAATCCTTAGTAAAAAATACCACATTTGCTTTTTGATGTTGAAATAGTATTCCATCGCTAATGAATAAAGAATACATACTTACAGCTAAACTAATTAATTGGTGACTCAGGCTTCTCTGGATGCAATTTGTCTACAGCTGATGCACAGCACTACCTTGTCTCAGGAAAAAACGTATCAGCACCTTCTATTTTGATGTTTTGATGATGACAGATACAATCAACTGTTTCTGCTTTAAGTTTCCATACACACAATTTTTTCATTAGACCCAGAAAGCCTTGTTTACTTCATGAAAAATAGCGTTTCAACTTTCCCCCTTTGCACAGACCAAGACCAACAAGTATCAGCCTTTACAACCCAGTCATATTTATAGCTCAGTATTCATCTCCTCCCTCCCTAGAAGCATCTCCTCCTGCTATTTCTGACCGCACTGAAAGTTCCTAGTCACGACAACTTCGACAGATCACTTCACAAAGCTGAATCTATGCAATTAGGCTTGCATGTATCGGCACAAGGTAGAAATCCAGAAACTCCCCAAAAGAAGAGAACTACAGTCACTTTGGACAGAAGTAACAGTTTAAACAACTTCATCTGCAGCCTGTTACGTTGAATGTATTCTGCTGTGCTGACTCAGCAAGAGCAATTTGGCAGCAAGGCAGATATGAAATGTGGTGGAACTGGACAAAAAAACTCTCCAAAATCTTTCGACATCTGATTTGGGAACTTATTCAGCAGTAGGGAAGAAGGAGATTCAGGTGAAAGAGTCAATACACACTCTTCCCTTTAAGCAACAACATTACATAATCATCTTTCTGCATTAACCCCTCAGAGATACTCTGAATGACTGATCTCTCATCAGGAGGGTATCAACATGAGAAGTTAGGAGATTTGGGGCAGGAAGGATGGCGGAAAAACAATAAAGACCATTTGTATGAAAGGACAGAAGGAATTATTCTGATTCAACTTAGTCGCAAGGCAGGTTTGTGGCAGAAATACGATTGACTGGATCAGAGAGGCTGCCAGGAGCTACTGGTGTAGAGAGCCCTGAAGCAGTGCAGCGGCTGAACCAGATAAACACAGGGCTACACAAAATCTTGAGAGTAACTCAAGGTCTGTGTTTTATAACATGAAAATTCTGTTGGAAATACTACGAGACTGCGTAAACAGATAATGCCCATACTACAAGTCTTATTCTTGATGCTAATCAAAAGTAATAAATATGTTTGGAAATAAAAGTTCAGACAAAACAGAAAAGGGACGACAGCCTGGGTGGAGAGTTTCATAACAACCGTGCCTAGGGAACAGCAAAACCGACAATAATAAATACGATCAGGGAAGAATGAAGAACACAGCTGCCATGAAAGAAAACAAGGACTTGCCTTTAGAAATACTATTAGGGCACATATCTAAAATAATTGTTTAGCGACACACATGACAAATATTCTCTTTACATTCAACCTTTTACAATTGCTCTGGAATAGAGGATATTCTGGACAATATATTTTTTCTGTCATCGAGAATGTCTATTTGTTGTGCTCCTCTACTCAAAAGTAGACTTATCTATTTTATAGTAGAAGGCAAGAAGTGTTAAAAACTGAGAGAAAGCTCATCAAGATTTTCTCCAACATTTCTTTTATTGTAAATAATTCATCTATATAAGACAAATACATACCTCTCCAACATACTCCATCACAAAACTGTTGGTTTTAATTTTCTGGAGGGTTTTTACTCCCCAACCACGGCCATTGTTAGTTCTGAAGATGCAAAGAGAATACGGAGTGCCTTTCTGTACTATCCTATTAGGGCAGTCAGGCCCACACCTACAAAATGAATTGCATTCATAGATGGGCAAGCCGGGCTGGATTTTCAACTTCTTTTGTTTATTGTAAGCCAAAATAAATCCAGCCTCCTTTGGACAGCACTTCTCAGTGGGGCAGTCAGTGCATTCACAGCCCGTCGTTATTCCATTGATTACATTTATTCCCGGAGCAGGTTTATACTCATTAATATAGTAGAAGTCTAAAGGAGGGCCTTCAAGATCCACAGTGTTTTCTACCAGAATCATTGCTTTATGATTCTTTTTCCTGTTGAGTTCTTCCTTCCACCTCTGCAGAGCTATTCTTTGCTTAGCCTTCTTTACAATGTAATCTGCAACCGCAGGTTTCAAAGCTTTAACGTGATTTCTGACTTTCAGCGCTTTGCCTTCTCTCACCCGAGACAAGTATTCATTCTTGTCACTAAGAAAGTTTTGAAGAAGCAATGGGCATTTCAGATTTTTCTTAGGTTCCCAAGTATTTGAAGATTCTGGCCATCCTTTCCATTTGACAAGATAGTATTTTGTGCCCTTGAAATACAGAAACAGATGCAGATGTTTCAATGATACAGTGTTTCGTTTGCTGAAATACAGCATCACAGAGTACACAGACAAACACAAAAGAGCTCTGGAGTTAAGAAATGGCATACAGTGCAGAAGGCTTCGATGTCCCCATAACAATTAGAATTGGGGAGAAAGAGAAAAATCAAGTTTTCTGTTTGCAAATTAACGTACAGCACAACTTTGGATACTTAACATATCGTCTCTAGGGGCAAAGAAATAAACAGCAGGGATGAACTCAGATCACTAACATTACACCTGGAGGAGGCTAGTTTGTTAATGCCGTTAAGTAAGTTACACTAGCTAGTTGCATGACTCGTACGTACAAGTGGAATGTAGTCATATCACATACAGAACAAAACAAAATAATTCTAAACTTACTGAAAAAAAAAAATCTCTAAACCCCATTATTTGTCATATCAACCACCCTCCCAAAGGAGTAATCCATTCAAAACACTTAGTATTGTATTTATAATCAAGAAGCATACATTTTGTACTTATTTTAAAAGGGCCAAATAACTGTAACAAGGCCAAATCCTGAGACTGAATTTCACTGGCACGATCAAGCCGTAGGAATCCAGTTGCAGCACATGGCCCTAACTCTTCATCAAAGAGACTACAACAGTCAAGAGAAATACAGACTGTTACCTGCAAATAAAGGAGAAGCATCGTAATACATACCAAGCTACAAACTAAAAGCATCAGCATTTTGCTTAACTTCTAGATACGCAAAGGCAAAACATTTCACGTTCTAACATCTCTATAATTTCAGAAAAAGACCTTCCTTCAACACACCGAAAGTAGTAGTTAACACCACTTTCTGTTTACAGTTCAAAGTTTAAAAGATATTTCATTCAATGACAGTAGAGCTTTGTCCTCACAGCCTGCTACTTTATATTATGAGCAAAACTACCTTTGGCTCGCTTCCAAATTTCACCTGAAAGAGTGATCAAATTGCTCTGTGTTTCTCTTACCTCTTCTACCTTGTAGTCACACAAATATTCCACCTCATAACTCTTTAGATTCCTGTTGGTGATTCCAATGGATTTACATCTGAGATTTTCCTTCCTACATAATTCTTGGAGGGTCTCAAGTGAAGCTAGACATGGCACATACCAAGCTACAATAAGAAAATTGGTAAAGAATCCTATTTAATGTCTCGGCTAAATTGAAATCATTACGCCTTATCCCAGAGTCCCCACGTTATCATTTGTGATCGCATTCCACGAGTCTCTTGTACAACTACAGGGTCTCACAGAGGCAAACTCAACCCTTCTCTAACGGGTAAAGTGAAACACATCGACGACTCCCTCCCTGCACTTTTGTTTTACACATTTATAACCAACAAGACGTATTTCAGAGAGCAGAGACTTTGACAGCTGAAATCTGCACTGAGAACCGAATAGTTTTCCTGCAATTACAGCATCCCACAACTGAACTACGGCAACAAGGAAACCTCCATTCCTTAGCAAGACCGCCAAATATCTGTCGTTAGCCAAGTGGAATCGAGCACTTGCGATGCAGCCACGGTGACTGGACGGGGAAAGAAAGATCCGCGGCGCTCTTCCAGAAGGATCGAGGGAGCCTCGTCAGCCCGGCGGATTTAGCGGGACGGCTCGGGACGGCTCGGGTCGCAGGGCCGGCCCGGCCCGGCCGAGCGCACCGCCGCCCCGGGCCCCCAGCGCCGCTCCCCACCCGCCCCCTCCGGATCCACCTCAGGCACCGCCTCCCGCCCCGGGCGGCGGGCAGAGGGTCCCCG
>VZTV01013432.1:0-32685 GCA_013400875.1 Anhinga rufa | reverse complement strand
AAGCTTCCAGCCTTCATCATCACGGGAGTCACTGATTCCCAACCCAATGAGCACAGACTGCTTTTAGTATCAGCAAAGCCGTATCCTCCCCCAGGAGCGCTCACACTGGGTGGAGGCTCTGACATTACAGGCAGAGCTGTTCTAGTGACTGCAGGAGACCATGCCACACGGCACGTCACACCATTGCTGAGCACGGGGACCCTGACCCCCTCTGCGCACCCCACTGTGCAAAACCCTGCGCCTGTTAGCTGCTCTCCAGGCCCAGCAGTTACATAGGGTTCTCCCTAGTACCTGCTATCTATTAATTACAATAATATGTATGCAGTGTCACACCAGATAGTCGTACAAAAACTAAAATAATGTTGGTAACAGTCTCCTGGTCATTAGACAATTGTTATAACAGCGAAATGAGCTACAACACAGCTCCTGGCAGGCCAAGACAAGCCCAGCCAGAGCCTGATGGGGCCTGAGTTATTCACACAGCACAGAGGTTGTGGCCTCTTAAAAGCAGCGGCAGCACCACAACAAGCCTGAGGTACATGATATGACTGTGACAGCCATTGCAACTTCTGCTTCCTTTTCCTGTGCTTCTTCCGGTGTTTGATAGACACTTAGTTCCTCTGCAAGAAAGACCACCTCCTGTTTCCAGAATGGTCTTTTTATATACACCATGTCCCTGATTGTGCTGCTCCCAGTTCCAACCAAACTCAGGGACTCTGGCCCAGCCTCTTTGGAGAGTCTGGAGCTGGTTTGAAAGACAGCAGCGGTCAGAAGCATCTGCTCCTAATGACTGGTTCTGCCTAAGTGTGTAAAGAGGCCTCCTACCCTTAAAATGAGCTTTTCTTTGAAGAGCAGTCACAGTTGCCCTGGCTGGGGAATGTTTGTTTTTACAAACCCTCTTAGCAGCTGCCTTCATACAACACAACCCTTGGGTAACTGTCAGTTTGCACAAGGAGCCATTTCCTCCCTCTGCTTGTCAAAACAGATCACATGCTATAAAACCCGGCCTGAGACAGAGCCCAGCCCGGCCGCTGAAAGTGTGAGAGCACAACGGGCTCCATCTGCAGTGGTTTCGGCAGATCTATGCCTACATCGCGGTTGAAAAACCACTGAGCTGCTCCGTCAGCCTTGACAGGCATGCTGTGTGCATTGGAATCTGCCTGCTCGACTTCAATCTGGAACTTCATTTAGAAAAATGAGGGTTTGATGATTTGCTTGAGTTGCCTTAGTTGCACTCCCTTAGAACAGGGTCTTGGCTGTAACTCTCCAGCAGGGATCCTGCACTCGGCGGATGTTTGAACGGGAAACCTGTTCTGTAACCGGTGCTGTGGGTAGCAGATGGGCAATCAGCCATGGCTCCAGTCTACATTCCCTGTTGCAGGGAGTGAGGTGGATTTAGGGCGGGTGGAGGAGTTACTATTGGTACCACCTCCTGTAGCCATCTTTGAAGCCCTTCATAGCTCCTGGTGAAGCTGGCATGGCTCAGACTGTTTTCCCCAGGTGTGCTGGGTGGTGGCAGGCTCTGGTGTATCTTGGGAGCAGAGAACTATGTGGGACATAACCACGAGCTCTGTCAGTGGGCGTTTTGCTTCTCCCCATGCCCCTGCAGTCCCCAGGGCAATAGCAGGAATGGGAAGGCAGTGACAGTGGCATTAGACTCTTTGCCAGCTCTGCTCCCTGGCTGAAAGGGCATAGCTTCTTCTGCCCAGAATAGTGGGGAGTCCTTCACCTAGGTTTGTTTCCATCTTCACTTTTGCTTTTTGTTGTCTTTGTTGGCCCACACCATTGCTGTAGCCTTTCTAAAATGGGGAAAGACTGCAGGTACAGAGCTGTCTACCCTGTAGAGGAAGAGTCACAGCAGTATGGGACTCGGGCTGGTGAAGCAGGGGCTCAGATGTAGGGGCATCCCAGGGCTGATATAGAAAGGATCTCCAAGGGCTGGAAGGCAAGACTTGGGTGTTAAATATTGGTTGGGAAATGAGGCCTGGTAAGCTAGAGCTCAGCCCTCCACACTACTGCCAGGGGTAGTGGTCTCAGGGGTAGGGGCTGTGGGGCAGGAGTGGGGACTGCAACACAGCACTGGAAGCCTGGGGCCCATTTTATGCTCGCAGTAAACTCAACTTCCTAAGCTGAAGGTACTTCAGGCATTTGCTTTTCCTGTGCTTTCTTGTGACAGTAATGAGAGCAACAGCAGCGGTCAGGGAATCCGGTGTTCCTCCTGTGCAACTGTGGTCTGCTGTTCTGGCAGCAGGTCAGTAACTTTGAGTTTCTTTAAAGAAAGTCCTTGGGGCTGGTATCTTGGACATCTGTTTTTTCAGTCTACCTACTTTAACTCGTGCCTTTCCTCCCCTGGATTGTGGACCATGTGCTGTGTCTTGCCTGAAAAGGTATTACAGGGTATTATAGGAGCACATGGGAGGACATGGGAGAGGAAAAGGATGCCCATCCCTACACAACTCATGCAGCCTGCTTGGTTCATGGAGCAACACGTTTTCTTTTGTTGTAAGAAGAAGATCTGAAAGGTTCCTCTGGGGGAAGAAGAGCTGACAACAGGTCATAGAAGAGGCACTAGCTACCTGCTGTGGTACTAGATCAGTACTGTGCTGAAGCAAAGAATTTCATTTGCTTTGCTGACAGCTCCAGTGGAGATTACATCTCTGTCCAGCCAAAGATCGGGACTTGCTTTTTAAGTTGGTATCCCAAACAGCTTCCAGTCTGTGGTCTACATTGAGTCATACAAACCCATGGGCAAGACAAGTCTCTGTCCCTGCTTAGCGTTGCCACTGAAACCCACAGCACACACTGCTCAGCCCAGCCAGTGTTCTGCAACCTGCGAGATGAGATGAGCTAACTCACTTGTGCTTATCTGGAGTCACTAGGAGCCACCCTGCAGCTTCAACTGCCCTTTACAAGATGGAAGACAGCAATTAAAGCAGCAGATGAGGCTGGTATGAATGTCCTGCAGGATCGTGCTCGGGCAGCAGGACTTCATCACTGCCTGTCTGGCAGTGGTCTGCAGATGGTGATGTTGGCTTAGGAGACAGGGGCTCCAAAGCAGCCAGACCAGAGATGCCACTTCTCAAAATGACAGGGGTGGGAGGTGGGAAGTGAAGCTGAATGTAAATGCCACACACCACACCCACACCCCCCAACTCAAAGCAGGTACCTATGGCACCCTCGTTCTCTTGCATCTGTTTTGAAGGGGAATTCAGGAATCTGGTCTCTACATCCACCCTGTGATGATCAGCTGTGCAATAAAACAAGTCCCTTGTTTTAAAGCCAGATTCTTCCCTGGATCATGCATTGCTGTGCCATGACGGAGGCTTCCAGGCCACTCTCTGGTACTTGTGATACCTCTTTTCTACTTTATGAAAGCAGTGGCTTTTCTCCCCCTTTTATCTGCCTCCTCATCTGGGATTGTCTATGCATGTCCTGGGTCAATGGAGATGCACGGCTTCCATTAAAAAGAGCCACATTTTTCAAGCAAGACCCAACTTCTTACAAAGGTCTTGTTTATCTTGCCTTGCAACATTTCATTTTCTCAAGATGTGTCTCTGTGCTGCAAGTTGCACTGAGTTGCAGCTCAGTGCTCCCAAACTTAAATAAATATCTGAAATAAATTTAAAAGATCAGGTACATGCTGAGAGGACCCTAATTCTCTTGCTGCAATGACCATGCTGTGGAGCGTGAGATGTGTGTGAGCCACCTGAGAAAATGGCTCTCTCCTGCTCATTCAACGGCCTCTACTCAGCTTCAGCAGATGTGCCCTCCTCTTGCCTTCGTTTACAACTGCACCGGGGCACACCAGGCCCTGTGCAGTTGTACATAGTCAGGCAGGCACCTGTATAGCCTTATGGAGGCTTTTAATGTGTTTGTACTGCTGGGGCATGGACAGGTGGGGGTGGCAAGGGAGTGAGACTAATGCATTTCCCTTCCCTGTTGGACTCAAGCAGTTTCTTATTACAGAAGCTTATAGCTGTTTCTCCTGCAATTCAGTTGGCTCTGAGGAATCAAAGGGAGAACAAGATTTATTATTCCTAAGCAAATCTTTGTCCAGCACTGGGATAGGGTGCAGAGTTACAATTAGAAGGCTTCTTTCCAGGATGATTTTGTGGGGTTTTCCCTCCTCCTTTTTCCATCAATAAGACGTGAAGATTGGAGTGTGGCACTGAAATGAGCTCCCAGTACAATGTCTCCCTGGTGAGTAGAGGTTTGGGGTACCTCACCAGGCCTGTCGACTGAAAGCTAGGACATCCTGAGGTGTGACCTGGGTCTAACAGCATCTGTGATGCCATGGCTTGTAACTGCATTCACTGGATGGATTAGAGCCACCAGAAGTTAGAACCCCAAAATCATGAGTTTAAAAATAAAGACTTCAGGTGCTCTTCTGTTTGCTCCCTTTTTTCTCAGTCTGAGCTTATACTGAAGGATTTCAAGCCTTTTTTCTGTCATCTGGGCCCAATTCCCTGGTGTCTCCACAAAAAGTGAGAGAGGGCCCTTAACTGCAACTTGGGAAAGCATATGTCAGAACACAGGAAGTTCCACTTAAATATGAGAAAAAACTTCTTTACTGTGAGGGTGACAGAGCAGTGGCACAAAGAGGTTGTGGAGTCTCCTTCCCTGGAGACATTCAAAACCCGCCTGGACGCAGTCCTGTGCCCCCTGCTCTAGGTGTGCCTGCTCACGCAGGCACGTTGGACAAGATGATCTCCAGAGGTCCCTTCAAACCCCTGCCATTCTGCGATTCTGTGATTCTATGTTAAGGGGTTTCTACCTTGGTAAACTGCACATAACGCGCCAAGCCATATGGATGTTGCAACGTCTCGTCTTCTGCTATTAGCTGGATTTACTGGTCTTCCTGGCTGCCCCTTCTGCTGAGGGAGGTGACCTGGCAAGGCATGGCAGTGCCCCACATCTTCCCAGGCTTGCAGAGGAATGAATTAGGCAGCACAGCTCAGCAGTCAAAAGGGAGATTTCTTGGGGGACTGGTATGGGGTAAGTACTTAAAACTGAGAGGTTTATCTTCCAGACAGTTAACTCTTCTCTCCCCTTTTCAGGACAGCCTTGGAACTGGGCTTTTTTTTTTTTCTTAAGTCTGGACCCATTTTTTCTTTTCTTTTTTTTTTTTTTAATTCTTTGTACTTGGAGCTGTGTTGACATATACTGGCAGAGCTAGCATGGTAGTAAAATAGCAAGAAAGGACAGGCTAACTTCACATCTGTGCCCTCAGCTGGGATGCTTGCTGGGTCTGGGGTTGGATTATTTGTTCACCACACAAACTGTTTAATCGCTGTGTCTATTGCACAGTGTGATTTAATGACAAGTTGCTTGGAAATGCATAAGAACATCAATGTGACATTAAGGATGATCTGACAAGGGTGTTCTGTAAGTTCTGCAGCCCATGAGAGAGAACTAGGAAATGGAAATGGCTTAAATCTCCTACCTCTGGGTAGGCTGTCACCCCTTCTGTCACAGCGCAAGATGTGCCTTCGCTTGAGGAAACAACTGGTGCCCTGGCTGCCTTACACTTGTGACGTAAGATTCTGCCTGAGGATCCTGGATCAATACAGGGGGGATTTAAAATAAAAATAATAATAATAATGGTGCGGGACCCTCCCCACCTCAGGGGTGGTGTTGGCTGTTGGGCGGTGCCAGGTGCCCTCCTTGGACATTTCTGCACCAGGAAATGCCCCCACCCTTAAGAGTGTGGATTCGGTGCTTTCCTCGGTAAACTGTGTCAGTGTAGGTCACCATGAACCTTGAGACTCTCGGCCTAGGATCAGGAGGTTCCATCCTGTCAGGGGGCAGACAGAAGCAGTGGCATGGAGAAGTCACTCAGGATCTCCGAAACCACCTTGTTCATAAACTGTGAGTAGCTAACAGCAACACAATCTCCTGTTGGGTGAGTTGCTGCCTCTGAGGTGTGTGTGTGGGGCAGGAGGAAGCCCAGCTTCCAAATCCAAGGGGTCAGGGAGGGAGTTTTGTCAGGGTCTGTGAGAAGGGAAAGCACAACCACAAAAGACAGAGCTGCATCTGCTGTTTTGGGGCTGTTGTATTGGAAGTGTCCCACTCTGTACTCAAGCCGTCTACACGGGGCAGTGTCCCCTGGGAGCAGTAACCGTGCCGCAGTCTGTCGGAAGATTTGCTTGCTGCTTTGTGTTCGGATCACCAGGGTTAGTGCTGATGTCCTGGTCTGGGGACATTCTGATCACTTGTGTGCTTTGTCTTTTTTCCTTTCCCCCCTCAGAGTCCAAGCCATATTTCCCACTCCTGACCCTGCAGCACTGANGTCAGGGTGGTGCCTGTTGGGGTGTGCTGTGCCTGAGACTTCTTGGGGTTCCCTGAAGGCAGCATGAAGCTCTTCACTGTGACTCTCCCAAAGAAGTGTTAGACATGAGAGGAGAAATGTCCCGTGTTGGCCAAATGGTTGCCAGCAGTGCCCCTTTTTGCCCTGCTGTCTGCCCAGCAGCCCCTGCAAAGGGAGGGCCACCTGCACCCAAGCAGAGATGGATGTGTGCAAGGCTGTTTTCCAAGCTTGGATCACCGGGCCCTGTTGCCTTCCTTAATGTGTGTGTCATCTCTTTTCCCGACGTGTATTCCTCCCCAACAGGCAGAGTACTACCACTTGCTAGCGGAGAAGATCTATAAGATTCAGAAGGAGTTGGAGGAGAAACGAAGAACCAGGCTGCAGAAGGAAAACATGATCCCAAATGCTCCAGGCATGCCCCAGGCTCCCATAAATCAAGGGCCAAACATGGGACAGCCCCAGCCAGGGATGTCTGCAGGTGAGAACAGTTGGGTTACTACCCAACAGTTGGGTGACTACCTGGTGCAGGGGAATCCTGTACTGTCATGGTCATCACGGTGGTGACCATTTCCCTCTTTTCATTTCACAGTTACCTTTGTAAAATTAGTCTACCAAAAGTTAAGCAGCACACATTGGTTTTTTTTCATTTCTTCTGTTTGATTGTTGTTTTGCTGAGCTGTTCTATCTTACTTTCCTTTTTCAAAGGACAATAGCATGAAAGTATGACCAAAGGTTACAAGTCTATGAACATTTTTTCTTCAGAAAAGTTGCCTTCCCCAGTGCTGAATTAAATTAAATTAAACCCCTGCAATGGTTTTTGTTTTCTTACTGTGTCAGCATAGGAATCAAGAGGAAAAGCATTACTAAAGCTGTGTGCCACTTCCCACTGTGCTCAAGAATTTGGAAGCTGGCCCTGTAACCAGAATGGCTGCCACTTGGTGCTGGAGGTGAAACTAGGCTCATGGACTGTCAGGATGCTCATGAGCTCTTTGAAATGACAGAGAGTAGAAAACTAAAAAAGGAGGCTCTGGAGGAGCAGTGGATGAATTTATGAAGCCTGGGGACCTGGAGCATGAGCTCCTCACCCCAGAGCGTGGGTGAGGGGACAGTGCCAGCAGACAAGCACGAAGAAGCAGTGTGCCAGCCTCCTAAAGAAAGTTATGGCAATGAGGGACAGCTGAAGTACAAAAAGCTTCCCCAGCTGCACAACTTTGAGCTGAGTGCCTGTGTCCAGCTCTGAGAAAGCAGCCTGGCCTCTGCCCTGCAGGAATAATATCTCCCATTGCATCCTGGACTCCTTCTGTGCTTTCACTTGACAGCAGCCTTATTAGAACAATCTTTCTAAAGTTTTTATTTCAGATAACATCAAAACAGAGACCAGGCCCAGAGCAGCAGTAGGGAAGGAGATGCGAAAAGTGAAGTCTAATCTAAGTTTTGAGGTTTGGTTTCTTGAGATTGTCACTGCTGTTATATCCCTAAAGAAAGGAGCTGGCTTTACAAAGATATTACAATTTATGTTACATAACAAAGCCTTTATTATTAAAGCGAAGATAAGTATTTCTTAATCAATTTGAATTTGATTCAAATTAAAATGAACTTATTTAAATACTATTATTTATTGAAAAGGTTTATTTAGAACCCCAATGACAAATGAACAGCCATGGGATGGGGACTTCCGTTAAGCCTGTTCTGTGTCAATACATAACTCATTTTTGATTAAGCTCTCAAGAAGCCTTGAGCCAGCCTGTCTGTGACCTGGGGGAGCAGTGCTGCTTGTTCAGCTCTGGGAAGGAAGCAGGGGATGCACACCAGCAAGGGCTCATAATGCATTACATGAAAGATTCTTGCAGTAGAAAGATTTAACGAACCTTTAATTTTGTATCTTAACCTTTAATTTTGTATTATTTCTGGAAGCAGCTTTGTTGTCTGTCATGCAGTGCACTGTCTAGCAGTATTTGCAAGGGAATAGCAGCCTTTATAATTTATTTCATTATCAGCTACATTATTTAAATGCTTAAAAAGCTATTTTCTGTTTCTTAACAGTGCTGGACAATTGTTTGGAAAACCTGAACCTGGAGGATCCCTGATGCTACGGAAATCTGCTGATCAAGTTGCATGCAGTAGGCTTTGTAAGCTCCTCACCACTGTCCCTCTGTAATTAGGCTGCAACCCCAGTCGCCACCCAGGATTCTCAGCATGGTTCACACTGCTAGTGATGCTCCTTTGTGTTCAGAGCATAGGCTATAGCCTAATGTTAGAGCCTCTGGATTGCCTGGAGGAGCAATCCATGTGTACCTGTAACATAGTAAGACTTTGGAATGAACCTTTTCCATGCTGCCTTACTTTAGCCTGCAGCTAAGGCACAGATGTAATATGCATGAGAGAGGAACTGTGCATGTGCTTCACATGTTGTTTGTTTAGCTATTCACTACAAAGTCTGTACAGAGTAGGAACGTTCAGTATGGGGGCAGGGGAGGGGGGTGTTGTTTCTTTTTTCTTTTTACAATGTCAACACAATAAAGGTGATAACAGATTAGAAGAGTAGAATGGGAAGTAGTTCACTAACTCCAGGGGTGTCACCTTTTGTGTAAATGAGAATCAATGCCAGAGATATACAGAGAGAGACTTGCCTCTTGGCTGTTCTTGACAGCAAGCTGGGATGAGGGATGTTGTTAGCAGTATGACTAAGACCACACTACTTTTCCGTGGGGAAAAAAAAAGCCAGGAGGGAGAGAAGGATTTGTACGGTGAAGAAGCTATGATATAAATGTGTAAATATTTTAAAACCAATTGCACAGCACAGTAAGTACTTCAAGGCCTCTTTTGCGTAGGTAACACTTTCTTTGCTAAATAAAATATCTATTACGCATGAAATCTCTGAGGCTGATCCTCTGAGGGCATGGGGAGCAGCAACATTGGCTCCTGTGGGTTATTTCCCATGCAATTCTTGGACACAGCAGGGCAGGGTGGGAGCGAACGAGCAACTCTCTGTCCTCTGCACCCTGCTTGGCTGGCAGCACTTACCAGCAGCCGCCAACGGTTCCCCAGCCTGGGTGACACGCTGGTTATGTCAGCGGTGCGGGACAGGGACAAAGGCCTTGCAGGCACAACATCACGTACCTGCCATGCTGAAGGCATCCCTCCTGTTTAAAACCAAACCCTCACCCACTTACCGAGGTTTTTAGGAAGCCGTGTGCATCCTCGGTTATGTTTCAGACGCACAACTCCAGCTGTCCGCCTCTGTGGGGCTCGCATTGTTTCAGAGACGCGATGTCGGCACCCACATGCTGATGGTTACGGGGCATCAAATCGGGCCGTGGGACTGAAGTTTGGGGGTTTGTTGTTTTTTGTTTGTTTGTTTGTTTGTTTTGTTTTTCACACAAGCTTCTGGGACTGAGAGGCCTATTCCAGAACCAGGAGAAGGGTGTGTGTGTGCACCCTCCGGCTCTCCCGGCCCCGGGTTGGGCGCCGTGAGGCGCCATGGCCGCTCCCCACAGCCGCCGCGGCGGCGGGAAGAGAACTACAGCTCCCGTCGTGCCCCGCCGGGGAGAAAACAACCTCTCCGCTGATAGGCTTTCTTTTCCTTGCTCCCGCCAATCAGGTGCGCCGTTGAAGGGGGGAACGTGCTCCCCGCGCGTGAGGCGGGCTAGCGGCGTCCTGGGAGCCATGGAGCAGGACCGGGGAGAGGTGAGCGGCGGCGGGCTGGGGGCTCCTCCGGGGCCGGAGGGAGGCCGTCCGCTCCCGCAGCCGCGGAGCTGCCCGCGGGGTGCCGGGGAAAGCCTTGGGGCACCGGGCCGAGCCGCCCGGTGCCCCGAGGCAGGGCGCGAGGCCCAGGCCGTGTTAGCGC
Organism: Anhinga rufa; assembly: GCA_013400875.1. NCBI lineage: Eukaryota > Metazoa > Chordata > Aves > Suliformes > Anhingidae > Anhinga > Anhinga rufa. The sequence goes on along the minus strand of VZTV01013432.1, from coordinate 22,531 downwards.
GGTAACGGCTGCGGTACGGGGTAACGGCTGCCCGCGGCTGGGAGGGGGCGGGGAGCGTCGAGCCGCCTCCTCCGGGCCGTCGCGTTGTTGTGGTTGCCGGCGTGGCCGTCCGCCCCGCCTCCGGGCTGCCGGGGGTGGTGCTGGAGGGGACGGCGGGCCTGACCCAGGCGGGGTGGGCCTCTGCGGCCCCTCGCCTCTCGGGGCGGGTTGCCGGTCGTGCTGTCCCCGCTCGTTAGCCCTGGGAACTTGTAACATGTCTGCGAGTTTCATTCGTGTCTGGTGGAAGAGTAACGATCTGAAGATGCTCACTTCCTATGAGCTGAGGGAAGATGCACCCCCAAAAAGGGGTGATAAAGAGATTAATATGCCTTTTTTGAGGAGTTCAGGCCTTTCAGATGTGAGGAATGCTGTCTGAGGATGTGGATCCGCAGGAGAGCAACTCTGTCTTCAGGGGCACCTTGGCTCTCTTTTGTGTGAAAGCCAGGGAGGATGTGGGGAGACAGCAGTGACTGAAGCCTGATGTTCCTGTTCAAGTGTCTATGATAATACCCAGGAGCAAGGGATCAGAGGGAATTTAGCACTGGAAGGTGATGGACTTGCTGCTGATCTTCTTCTGTTGCCTGCTTGGATGAACAATTGTATCCTGGTGCTTCACTTGGCTGTTTTAATCTACCTTTCTGTTCCATCACTTTCTGTGCTGATGCTGACTTCTTGCTGCTCTTTCATGAGTGGCTAACACCTTTTCCCAGCTTCTTTTGTGCTTATTTGGAGCGCAGTTCAAGGTTCTTCTAGTCTGAGAAATAGTCACTGGATTTCTGTGCTCTTTCTTCAATCACTGCCTCTCTGCTCTCTTGCTGTAACAGGAAGTCCAAAGAGCTAGTGAAGATGTTTCATTGTGGAGAAATCTGGTTGTAGGGAAGAACTCTTAACGAATGTTGTTCTGTCATCCTGCTGATGCAGCTTCTGAACGGAGGTCAGCTGTGGACTATACAGTTTCCGAAGAACATGAACATTCCCCAGAGTCAAGTTTGTCCTGCTGACGTCCAGGCTGTACTGGTCTTGTGAGGTCTGGTGGCCAGGGAGTGCAGCTTTGTGCTCTGCGCTCAAGTTTGTGGTGACTTTAATGTTGATGGTGTCTGCACTACTGTGCATTTGTTGGGAGAGAGAGTGCCTGGAAGGACGCAATCTTCTCTGTCTTTGTCAGCATAGCGGTATAGTTCCCTGGATTCTTTCCATGTTCCTCAAACTTTTTTTCTATGTAGCTGCTGCTCTGTGGCTGTTTGTTTGCTCTTGGGAAGCAGAATGCAGCCTGTGAAATACCTGTAAAAGGACCTGTTGTGGCGGGTAATAGCTTCCCTGGTAGGTGCTCAGACTCCTGCCTTTGGGGTTGTTATGTGGACTCATTACTCACCCTGAAGTCACTCCCCGGTCTAGGAGCCCCCCTCACCCAGCAATGAAGGCAGTTCTTTTCAGGATGTGGTGTAAAATGTCTATTTTAAAGCAGACTGGCTCTTTTTTCAGTCTACCTTCTGCCACAAGACTTCATCTTTGGAGCGGATGGAGGAGGAAGGCGATGATGATGAGGAGGATGATGAATTGGACATCTTTGGGGGTTATGACAGCTTCCGGAGCTACAACAGTAGCGTGGGCAGCGACAGCAGCTCCTGTCTGGATGAGTCTAGTGATGATGAGGTGGCAGACCGGGAAGCTGGAGAGCTTCCGACCTCTCCTGTGCACCAGCCATCCACAGGCCGGCTCACAGAGGACAGCGGCTCTGAGCCAGGTACCACACTGCCTGCCTGTTCTACCTAAAGTGCATGCGTGATGGGAAGAACAAGGGCTGGTGGGGGAGCCAAAGGGTATATGACTGCACCTTGAGTATGCTTTGGGAGCAGCACAGGCTTGAGACAGCAGCTCCCCCACATAGCCCAGAAAATGCAATGCGTAATGAGGGTTACCTGGGCTCAGCTTTGTCCTCGTAGTGTATCGACCCTGCCAACTGCTCACATTTTTATGTCTTCCTTCTCAGCTGTGTGCGAGATGTGTGGGATTGTGGGCACCAGGGAGGCTTTCTTCTCCAAGACCAAACGTTTCTGCAGCGTCTCCTGCTCCAGAAGCTATTCCTCAAACTCCAAGAAGGCCAGCATCCTGGCCAGGCTGCAGGTGAGTCAAACCCCTTCCTTCTTCCCTGGGGATGGAGCAGGATGTGCCTGTACACAGGGGTAGGTGGTTGCTCTCCAATTAATGATCAGACTGCCATTACTAGTGGCTTGTTCTTCCTACCTAAAGTCTGTAGCGAATGCATGCCAGCTGGAAGGTGATGCTCCCTAGAAGCTGAGGAAGGACACATTGATATTTTACTTGCTGTTTCTTCTTGTTCCTGTGAGCATTAGTAAAAATTGTAGCAACCTGAAAATCGTTCCAAGGAAGAGAAGTATGCCCTGCTGGCCAGTTGCAGGGACTGGCTTCCTCTCCTGTGCCACTAATGTTCCTTCTTTTGTAGGGTAAGCCACCCACGAAGAAAGCTAAAGTCCTGCACAAGGCAGCCTGGTCGGCCAAGATTGGGGCCTTCCTCCATTCGCAGGGCACGGGGCAGCTGGCAGATGGGACGCTGACAGGCCAGGATGGTGAGTGTAGGAGGCGTGAGGAGATCCAGCTACTGGAGTCACAAAAATGGGGACACCTGGAGGGCTGTAAGCTCTGTAGTCTACTCTTCCTCTCCTCTGGTATGCTGCCTTCCACTGAAACAATGTGTGTGGATCGCTGGTCCCTGTGCGCTCATAGGACCAAGTTCCCCACCAGGGAAAATGTGCTGGAACGCAGAGTCCCTGTGTCCTGGGCCACAATGTGGCTGCAAGCTGTAGTCCAGAGGTAACTGAGCACTCTGTACCTTTTTCTATAATCTCACCCAATTTTCTTCTCTCATGTCTGCTTATAGCACTCGTCCTGGGCTTTGACTGGGGAAAGTACCTGCAGGAGCATGGCTTCAAGGCAGCTCCTGTCAGCTGCTTCAAACATGTGAGTTCTACTTTGCTGTGCCTCGCAGTGCACATGGGATGTGTCATATGCATGGGGCTCTCCTGTATTCCTGTGACAAGTGGTGGGGAGAGACCTGGGGAGCTGGTTATTAAGCCCCAGCTGATGCAAGGAAAGAAGTTGGGGCTTCTCACAGTTAAGAATGGGAGTCCCACAGGGGCACCAGGAATTTTGGGTGAGGAAGCAGAGGGGGACTTGGTAGAAGCACTGCTGGCTGGGGACAGAATTAATTCTGACTGTCAGGGAGAGCGGAAAGCTCCCGGTTGCCGTTGCAGTTTGTGTGGGTGAGCACAGTCCAGGGTGATGTGCAGGGAAGAACTTGGCTTATGTGGGCCTGGCAGTAGCTGCCCCTCCAGCATGTCTGGTTCCTATCACACTGACTTGCAGTCCTTGTGGATCAAGTAGCCGAGGTAGATACGTGGAAGAATGGCAGTTCTTGGGTATTCTGGCAGCCCCAGCCTCTCTGTGTATTAAGACTCACTTGTTTTGTTCCTTTTGAGTTGTGATCTGTGATAATACTAACAAAATTTTATTTTTCTTGAAGGATAGGTAAGGAAGACATGGCATTTGAAGGTTAGGGATTTTGATGCCATAGAGGAATGGCAGCAGCTACTTTGGGATAATAGAACAGCTGGCAGTGAAATAGTTAAGTGTTGCTATACAATGTTCTGCCTTTTGGGATCCTCTGTGACACCCCAGTGAGATGTTGGGACAGTTCGGTTGCACTTCAGGCTGTTGGCACATATATAGGAAGGGTAAGGCATGCAATCCTGGGCCTAGGGTTGAAAGGGTAGCTGTCTAAAACATATTGCTGAAAGCTAGAATGATGGCCTGAGCCCCGCTCTTAACTGTCAACGTCCTTCTCCCAACATGGCTGCCTCAATCCTTCAGGTGCCGCTCTTCGATCAGTGGGATGATGTGGTGAAAGGTATGAAAGTGGAAGTGCTGAACAGTGATGCTGTGCTCCCCAGCCGCGTGTACTGGATTGCATCTGTCATCCAGACTGTAGGTATGTCTCCAGTGTAATTCCCGACAGCTGGGGAAGGCTAACCTCTGAGGGAAGAAGCTTTGGAGAGCTGAGTGTAGCTGGTCAAGCAAAACATCAGCTCTTTGGAGCTCTGCATCTGCTGAGAGATTTTTGAAACAGGAAATACCACGGTGCTGGGGTGGGAGGAAACCAGCATCTGGTTCCTGTTCTGGTTGCTAGACTCTTTGTGAGGATGGTTCTGCCTCCAGAATAGCTGGAAAAGCTCTGATAACCTATGCAGAGCTCTGAAGGCCATGCTGCAGGGACTAAGCCTGTGGTGCCCAACGGGGAGAGGAGAAATTCTTGCCCTCTGATGTGTTTCTCTGGTTGTCTGCTCTGTTCTGGCAGGGTACAGGGCCCTCCTGCGGTATGAGGGCTTTGAGAACGATGATGGCCATGACTTCTGGTGCAATTTGGGCACAGTGGATATTCACCCCATTGGCTGGTGTGCAATCAACAGCAAAATTCTGGTACCACCACAAAGTGAGTGTGGGGCAAGGGGGGGGTCAGCACATGCCTGAGCGTGGAGGAGCCTTGGTTTATGCCTAGCACAGTGGGACAGGTGCTCTCACTGTACATGGGACCACAGCTCCATTTATGCCCCAGGTTCTTTGGGAAGCTGGAGACTGCTTGGACTGCTCCCTCTGCATGTCCCTGTGGTTGACCGTGGGGGTACTGGATGCAAAGCTCGTGTCAGACCTATGGACAGAGGCTAATGCAGGTGGCTGTTCCTCCTTCTGACCTACACAGTGGCTAGGCGTAACCTTTGGGGGAACTTCTTGGTCCTACATCCTGGACAGCGTCTCTGGGGAGCACACTGGATCCAGTCGCTGCTCAACTAGCAGTTAGGAAAGGGATGCCAGTTTAGAATAATTCTGGCACGCTGAGGTTTGCTTGGTATGGTGTGCATGTTTTTGTTCTATAACCACTTGCACCTCTAGATCAGTGGAGCTGGGTGTCTGCTTGGCCCAGTCTGTTCTGTAATGGTGATCCCTTGCAGCCAGTTGTGGGGGTGAGCTTGAGAACAGGGTCTGCCTTGAGAGTAGGTAGAGAATCTGAATGTGAAGAAAGCTTTTAATGCAGGTGGACTCTCAGAGGGGAAGAAAGGTGTAGGGTGGTACTGTAATTCCTTCAGTCATAAAGATGTGCTTTTTCCCTGTGCGTATGTAGCTATCCATGCCAAGTATACTGACTGGAGAAGTTACCTCATGAAAAAACTGGTGGGAGCCAGGACCATCCCAGTGGATTTCCACATCAAGGTAAATGTGGCAGGCTGTCATTTTATGTGTGGAAATGAAGCTGAAGCCAAGAGATGTGCGCATCACATCTCTTCTGGTTCTGATCTGTGCAACTCCTCTATGTGTCCCCTCGAAACCTGGGCAGGACAGGGGCAGTGAGACACCTGTCATGATACTGTAGATAATGGCACAGCCTCTATGCCCTGTCAGCACAGCTGTTTCTCCTTGGGGTCATAGATGGGCTTTAAAAGCTGTTGTCATGTCAACCTCTGCTGGAAAATACTGGGGATGAGTTTGCTTTTTCACTGAAGGGAGAGGCCAATACAGCTCCAACCTGGCCTTTCCCTGCCCTGTTTCAGTGCTGTGGAATGGCTCTGTGAGTCAAAAACCTTTGCCTTCAGTGGTGGTAGCACAGCAGCCTGCAGGGAGCAAGAAGGGTGCAGGCTCACTCTAAGTGCATGGAAGCAGCTGTGCTGTGGCCTTGTCAGCTTTATAGCTCTTCCAGTTGTTTGTGTAACCTGCACTGAGGTTAGACCTTGTCGGGGAGGAGAGACTCTTTTGTTGCTGGCAGCTTTGTAAACCACAGATAAGGAAGATGGTCTCAGAGACAGCAGGCAGGAAGGCAGGTGATGGATTTTCCTGTGTGTGAGGTAACTGGTGACACGGAGCTGGAGACCTTTACGTAGTTGGTGTTTCCCTTGTTGCTTCTCAGAAAGTTGAGAGGATGTTTGTAGCTGCTTGTTCCTCTGCCACAGCTTGTAGCTGAGAGCTCACTATGGGAGGGAAGTGGTAGAGGGGGAGAGATGCTGTCAGTATCTTTCTGCCCCCAGCATCTCCACTCCCACATAATGAACAGGAGGTGAAGGGGGAAGATTGCCCCTTAAAAGTTCTTCTGGATTCAGGTGTAGGCTAGTTTGGATGTCTGAGTCTGTTTTGAGCTGTGGCTCTTAGTTGCTGCACAGCATTCTGGGATCTCCAGTGCCAAAATGTCAGGTATTCTATAAACACCTTTGGGTATTCGTGGATGACTAGGGCTAGGCTGTATCGGCAAACTGAAGGTCTCAAAAAAAAAAAATCAGAAGGTAGCTAGTGGCTCTTTTCTTGTGCCTGCGCGGTTGGGTCAGTCTGCAGAGTAACTCTGGCATTGGAGGTGACGTTGGCAGATAGATCATCGTGTTGTTCAACCTCTGATCAGAGTAAAAAGGGCCTGACTTCTTTTAAAGTCAACTGAAAATCTGTTGCTTCCAGCCTTGAAATGCTTATGGTCTCTTTCGTGGCTGAAAAAGGGACGCAACTTCTCACTCAGTTCCTGCTTAGCAGAATTGACATCTGTTTCTCACGCTCCAAGCATTCTCACAAGGTGCTGGCTGAGCATGGCTGCTGGGCAAGGGTGGGGGTAGCTGTTACGGGGCCACAGGACAGGGGAGACTTAGGGTGCGTGTGCCCAACCATGCTGTCGTGTGTGGGGCTGGCAGCTCCCTGTCCCCCTGATGAACCCACTCCCATGCATCTCTTCCCAGAGGTGTCTCCCAGTCAGCTTTGGGCAGCGTAGAGGGTTGGCCAGCATAGCTGTGGGGAAGGTTGTTCTCTGAGGTGTTTGGATAAGGAAAACACCAAGTGTGATTGATCTTACCTCTTCTGTTGGTTGTTGCCAGATGGCGGAGAGCATGAAGTACCCATTCCGGCAGGGCATGCGGGTAGAGGTGGTGGATAAGAACCATGTGTCCCGGACACGCATGGCAGTGGTGGACACAGTGATTGGGGGCAGACTGAGACTCCTCTATGAGGACGGTGACAGCGATGACGACTTCTGGTGCCACATGTGGAGTCCCCTCATCCATCCTGTGGGCTGGTCACGGAGAGTGGGCCACAGCATGAAGAAGACAGGTAGGGATCAGGCCACCACAAGCATTTTTTGATTTGCTATGTGATGCCTTGGCCCTGCTGTTGACACCAGTCTTGACATGCTGGGAGCCAGGCAGCTGCCTCAGAACCTGACAGATAAGGTCTATGCAGTTGTGTGTCTGCTGCTTTTCCCCCTGCATTGATAAAAGCCCAGCGATCTGCTGCCACAGGTAAGGACAGGGGGACTGTAGGGTTTCTTACCTGAAGCAGGGAGTCTATCCCCACAGTGTGAAAATGCAGGGTCTGCAACATCACAGGTGTTTCTAGTCTTTTTGAGGAAATTCATGCTGACTTCTGTAAGACTGGATGCCATCAGGTTGTGTTTTTTCTGGACTTCACAGAGAAGAATTGATCAGCTTAGACTGACAGAAAAAACAAGTCTTGAGCCCTACTGATCCTTTTGATTGTGTCTGCCTTCTTTGCTGTCTCTCCCTGGTGATTACTGCTGCATGTAGAAGTGTTATCACTAGCACTCAGAAAGATCATCCATCTGCTTTTGAGCAAGCGCTGTATCACAGCCCATGTTAGGGGAAGGTGTAGAGGGACTGACCTGTATCTTTTTTTTATTACGCTTCTCATGGTGTCTGATCTAGCTCTTTTATAGCTGCTGAGCACTCACCAGATAATTAATAGCCAGTATGTTTTCTTACTGTAGTTGCTGCAGGTTTCTTATGTCTCTTTGTTTCTTCCATTCCTCACAGAGGAAAAACGCAGTGACATGGCAAACCATCCCACTTTCCGGAAGATTTACTGTGATGCTGTCCCCTATCTATTCAAGAAGGTAGGATAAGTCTGCCTTTCTGTGTTGGCCACAGCAAAGGAAGCAATGATACCACTTTCTTCCTTTGGTATATAGGCTGCTGTGTAGGTTGGTGAGGATGGCACATTTGTCTCTCTTACAGCTATAGGGCAGTAAGGTGTTTGGAATGTCAAGGCTGTGGTTGGGCAGGGACAGGTCAAAACAGAAGGACAGAAGAACTAAAATACAGTGACAGATTGAGGTATTCAATTGAAGGGCGAGCAGTTGCTTGGAACTTTGAGTTGGAGAGGGACGGCAATTGCATGGGAGAGACCAGTTCAGACAAGGGGCTGGATCATACTGGTAAGGACTGAGATGAGAAGGAGGCATGCTTTGCTGTGGAGCTGTGGCTGAGTGCTGGTCCTGGCTCTCTGACTGGTCAGAGCCTTAGCAGGAGATTGCTGACACAAATACAGCAATGGTTTGGCTGCCTCTTTGTATTTCTTGTAATTTTTCTTCTTTCCCCTCCCAGCTTGGGTTGAGCCAAGTAAAGCAGCTCTAATTCTGTTTGCACTTGGTGCAGATGATGTTGGGATGATGCTGTCCTGTACCCCTGACAGCACATGGTATACCAGAGTCTCCCTTAGGTACGAGCTGTCTATGCTGAAGGCGGATGGTTTGAGGAAGGCATGAAACTGGAGGCCATTGACCCCCTGAATCTGGGCAACATTTGTGTGGCCACTGTTTGCAAGGTAAGTTCGATGGGCAGAAGGGGATCTGCTGCGTTTACCTGAGAAATCAGCCTCTCCTCGGGTCTTCGCAAATTAATGAGACCAGGTAGGATTTTTCATGAGAGGGAGGAGTGGGTTGTCAAGAGAGGTAGGCAGCTGGTGTGTGGAGGGAATTGGGGCATTTCCTCAGAGGTCTGGAAAGCTGATGAGACCAGCAGTTGTCCATGTGTGCCTAAGTGGACAGCATGAAGATGAGCGTACTTGGTCTGCAAGCTAACTGTCCAGTGTGTGTGACTGGCAGCCACCCTTCCTTCACCCCGGGGCATGCAGCAGGGAAGACTTGTTCTCCAGTTCTTGGAGTGCAAAAGGCCTCTGTAGTGCTGCCTTGAGGGGAGAAAAGAGAAGGGAAGAGTTGTGGGGTGACCTCTGTGTGGGGAATGGGGTGTATCTGTATGGGCAGCATTCACTGGTATAGGAAGCTGAGGATGGACGTGTCTTCTGCAGTCTCTCTTGATGAGGTGGTAGTGAGCTCTACTCCTGTGCTAGTGTTGGGAAGTAAATTGCTTGGCCAAGTTTCCTCAGTGAGGTGTGTTGCATGTCCTAAAGCATAGCATCAACTTGGGCTTTTCTTGCTCCCTGAAGAAGCTGTTTGCCCTCATAGAACCCAAGCAGAGGACTTTGACAGGTTTGGCAGCAGGATGCTACGAAAGCTCTTCGTGTCTGTGAAATATTCCCTTCAGCCATTGCTTGGAAGTGTGAAGAGGTTGGGGCAGATGCACCTACCATATTTGGTAGGCACCAATTACCAGTGAGTGACAGGATGGAACAAGTCTTGTTACTGTTCAGGAAGTGGCAGGTCTGAAGGTGGTGCCCTTCCCTTCTGCCCAGTAACAAATTCATTACATGGCTGGTGTAGAGGGTCTCTGGGCTGCCAATAAATTGTGTTTCTGAGGGAGAACGTTGCTCCTGACTATTTATGGCTGAGTCCTTTTCACAAGGCTATTAGTGTTGGTCTCAGTCCTGCAGAAATTGCTGCTTTAGGGATTAGCTTGTGTTGACTAACATATCGGGAGAAGTTACTGCATGCCCTGGAGCATATAACATTGCATTTTACTATCTAGTAGCAGTTGTGATCCATCTGTGGGGGCTCCTGGGAGGATCCTTTGAGAGGAGAGGCTTTAGAGCAAGTGAAGCTCTATGCTCACGCCCTTCATTCCCATCTCAGGTCCTCTTGGATGGGTATCTCATGATCAGCATTGATGGATCCACGTCTGCTGATGGCTCTGACTGGTTCTGCTATCATGCCTCCTCGCACGCCATCTTCCCCGTCAACTTCTGTCAGAAGAACAACATTGATCTGACCCCTCCAAAAGGTGAGGTTTGGACTCTGCCCTGTGGTACAAACCTGAATGCAGAATCTGCTGGGCTGTGCTTTTCTGAGAGGCGTCAGGTTCAGATGAATCACAACCACAAGGTCCCAGTCTGCCTGTTTTTCAGGGAGACAGGGCTGGTTCAGAGAGCCAGTCCATTTGAGCTCTGCCCATATACCAAGTCTTGGTACTTTATGGAAGGAAGTAACACCTCCAGAGGGCATTAATGGCATGGTGGTTAGCTCCTGATAGATGAGTGGGAGAAGTGTACAATCCCCAAACTGAACAGAATCTAAGGTTTAAAGGACAAGGAGGGTGGGAAGGGATAAGTAGAGCCATTACTGCACGACTCAGTACTTAATAGAGGTGACTTCTGTCACTTTTCTTGTATGAATAAATCTGAGACCAATATTTCTGCAAAATCCTGAGAGGCAATCACCATAGGAGTGTTTTTACTGCCTCATCTGGCCATATCTAAAAAGGCCTGCTCTGAATTTCTGTGTTGCAGCATTTTTGTGTGGTGCTATTCTGTCTTCCTTTGATATTCCTGCTGGTGGGAGAAAGATTGGTCTTAGTGGTGTGTTTTGAACATACTTCTTCCCTGCTGCTTCTTCTCACCTTTCTCTGTGCTCTGGATATGTGACTGACACCAGTGTTCAGAGTTGCAGCTTGCACTTCTCTGTATTTGCCCAGTGGTAGACTGCCACGGAATCTGTCCAAGATCAGGCTGCGTGTGCTGGTTAACGAAACTGCTTTGCAACCAGTTGCTATGCCTCCTTCCTGCCTGTTCTGCCTCTTCTTCCAGCTGGTCTGCCCAGTGACTGCCTTTTTCCCGCTGACCATTTCTTCCTGCTGCAGGGCAAGATGCACAGACCTTCAACTGGGAAAATTACCTGGAAAAGACTAAATCAAGACCTGTTCCAGCACGGCTCTTCAACACAGTGAGTGCTGCCAGAAGAGATGTGTAGGGATGCTTGCAGTCAGCAGGAAGAAGCACAAGATCTCTGGCTGTCACAGAATGGTTAAATGGAAGGGACCTCTGGAGGTCATCTTGTCCAACACCCCTGTTCAGGCAGGATCACCTAGAGCTGGTTGCCCAGGACCATGTCTAGATGGCTTTTGAATATCTCCATGGATGAAGATTCCACCACCTCTCTGGGCAACGTGTGCCAGTGCTCAGTCACCCCTGCAGTAAAAAAGTGTTTCCTGATGTTCAGAGGGAACCTCCGGTGTTTTCAGTTTGTGCCTACTGCCTCTGGTCCTGTCCCTGGGCACCACTGAGAAGAGCCTGACTCCATCTTCCTACCCTCCCTTCAGATATTCACATGCATTGATAAGACCCGCCCTGAGCCTTCTCTGCTCCAGGCTGAACAGTCCCAGCTCTCTCAGCCTCTCATCATATAAAAGATGCTCTAGTCCCCTCATCATCTTTGTGGCCCTTAGCTGGACTCTCTTGTACTGGGGAGTCCAGACCTAGCACAGCACTCCAGGTGTGGCCTCTCCAGTGCTGAGTGGAGGGGAAGGATCAACTCCCATGATCTGCTGGGAGCATTCCTCCTAACGCAGCCGAGGATACCATTAGCCGCCTTTTGTCCCAAGGGCACAGTGCTTGCTCACGTTCAACTTTGGGTCCACCAGGACCTCTAGGTCCTTTTTCTGCCAAGCTGCTTTCCATCCATGTGGCCCCCAGCATGTGCTGGTGCCTGGGGTTGTTCCTCCCCCTGTGCAGGACTTCCTTTTGTTGAACTGCATGAGGTCCCTGTCACACCATTTCTTCAGCTTGCCAAGGTCTCTCTGGATGGCAGCACAACCCTCTAGTACACCAGTCTCTCCTCCCAGTTTTGTATCCAGCAAACTTGCAGAGTTTGACATGACACTCTGTCATGTCATCCAGGTAATTAATGAACACGTTGAACAGGATTGGACCCAGTATTGACCCCTGGGGTACACTGCTAATTACTGCCCTCCAACTGGACTTCATGCCACTAATCACCACCCTCTGGGCCCAGCCACTCAGCCAGTTTTCAGTCCACCTCACTGTCTCCTCACCCAGCCCATACTTCCATCAGCTTCTCTATGAAGATCTTATGGGAGACAGTGTCAAAAGCCTCACTAGGTCAGGACTGACAATATCCAGTGTCTCTACCAGGCTGCTCTTTGCTGCCAGTCAACACTTCTGAGGAGAGCCCAAGGCATGGAAGTGTGTGCTCACCAAGTAAAGCCCCTGTTTGGCTGGTTGGGACCAGCAGAGTCATGCCTTTGTGGTTGTAATGATATCTTGGTCCCTCTGAGTGTGACCTGTGATTCTGTAGTGTTTCCAGGAGCTCCAGGCTCCTTGTGGGTTCTGCACCGCTTATTGCCTGTGGACATGTGGCTGGCACTTGGGTGGTGGGGATCTGCTTTACATCAGCAAAACTGCTGCAGCACCTGGGCCTGTGCCGATCTTTCTGATTTCCCAGGGCTATCTCAGGCTAATGGGTTTGATCGGATGTCCCTTAACTGCTGCCTGCTGCTCCCCCAAGGCCAGGATCTTGTTTCTAAAGGCTGGGCTGAGATTCACTAAGGGGACAGCTGGCCTTTCAATATATTCATGTGTACCCCCTTCTGTTATGTGACCTGTTGGTTCTGTTGTGTGACTGTGGGCTCATTCTCTCTGCTTGCTTTAAGCTGGAGGCAAGCCTGTAGCTGTCATAGGCTGCATGGCTGGCTGTGGGTTTGGACTGGGTGCAATGGCCTTGGGTTTTCTTTTTTCATTTTTTTTCTGCTACCAGGACTGCCCAAACCACGGCTTCAAGGCAGGCATGAAGGTGGAAGCAGTGGACCTGATGGAGCCCCGGCTCATCTGCGTGGCTACAGTGAAGCGTGTAGTCCACCGTCTCCTTAGCATCCATTTTGATGGCTGGGACAATGAGTATGACCAGTGGGTGGACTGCGAGTCTCCGGACATTTATCCTGTGGGGTGGTGTGAGCTGACAGGCTACCAGCTTCAGCCACCTGTTGTTCCAGGTGAGTGAAAATTTGACTCTGGTTTCTAATGCTAGAGGCAAAGATTTCCTTCCTCCTTCTCTGTGAGTGGCTCCTCCATTTGGGGCCTTGTGGGGAGGAGAAAATTGCCTCCTTGATTTGCACTGGCTACCATAAATCTTCCTCTGCTGCCACACATTCTAGCAGCTGGCAGAGGGAGGAGTCTGTGGTGGGGAGAAAATAGCCTGAGATTTGAGGTTGGCTCTGTTTTTCCCTCTGTTCCCCTGCCTGCACACCAACAGAGAATTGCTCCTGATGAAGTCGGGTAGAGTTCCAGGTGGTCCTGTCCCTGCACAGCTCCCTCTTACTAAGCGTACCTACAACCTCAGCCAGGTAGCAGGGGGAGCTCGGCCCCGGTTCCCTTTTTCTCATCAATTCTCCGACTCTGTCTGTAAAAGGCAAGAGCATCCTTCTCGAGTTTATTCCTTCCCTTGTCGCAGGGAGGCCACTGCCTCACCTTTGCAGATGTTTCCTTCTTATCCCAAGCTACAAATCTTGTTTTTTTTACTGCCCCTGCCAAATCTCTACTGGGCCTCTCTCCCCTATGCTGCCCCAGCCTGCTACCCTGGACCCTCGCCTGGAAGCACAGACAGCAACTGCACTAGAGCTTTGCTTTCCCCTCGGCTGGTTGTCTCGGGAAGAGGGCGTTGGCTCGGGGGGACGGGTATATCTTGTTTCTCGCTTATGTCACTTCATCCCAGTTACCTACTGGTTATGGGACTTGGCTTTCGTTTCCCTCTCGTCTCCATGACAGAGCCCACAACTCCAGTGAAGGCCAAGGAGGTGCCCAAGAAGAAGAAGAAACCCTATGGAAAGAAGAGTGAGTGATGTTTGATTAGTGCCCTCCCGCTCGCTCGCAGGCTGGGCCCAGTTAGAGGAACCCTGTCCATGGCCCGTCAGAGCAGGAGAGAGAGGCCTTGTCTTGCTGTGGATGCCCTCAGTCAGCTGTGGGTTCAACAACACAGCTTCATCCTTCTGAACGGCCCCTGTTGCCTAAGAGAGCAGAGAGCTGTGTGTGTGGGAAGGATCTGTTTTGCAGTCTGTTTTTCTGTTGGCCGAGGTATAGATGGCGCTTGCTTCCAGGCGTGAGGTTGTGCTGCTTTCCCCACTGTGTCCGTGGTCGGAGGGAGATTGTTTGCTGCAGCTGGAGGGTAGCTGGAGAGCAACCCTGCCTGCTTTGTGCTGAGAGAAAGAAGGCCTTAAGATGGCTGAAGAGGCCAGTAGTGGGGCTGGACCATGTTATTGTTTCATCTTGTCGTTGTCGTCATTGTTGCAGTAGCTGTGGCAAATCATGTGTAGAAAGGCAAGAAATTCCTTCCTTTGGGGGGTGGAGAGGAAAGGACATTCAACCTAAATATAAACGTCAGCTAAAAATTAAAACATTAATGCTACAGTGTCCATGCCTTGGAGCCACCATGCCCATTGCCTAGGACTAGACCCAGACAGGTAAGCAAAGCTGACTCTAGCCTGATTCCAACAGGACCCGCTCCTCGGAAGTTAAGCACACACTGAAGTGCCTTGCCTTTAATGAAGGAGAACACGGAGGAGTGTATTTTGAGATGATGACTGTAGAGTTTTTCTCCAGTAGGCCATTTCTGTCGAGTAACCAGTTGGCAGCTAATGACCATGTAGCTTGCTGGTCAGTTGTGCTGATCCCTGGCCTGTGGTTTCTCAGTGGAGCAGGGTTGCTGATTTTCCAGGGGAAAAGAAACACACTTTTCCCCATGCTCTGTTATCTCTTTGTTAAGGAAAAAAGTTACCTGCCAAAACCCGCAACATCAAGCAGACTGCCAAGAAGCCTTCCACTCCGAAGACGAAAAGAGAAGCAAAAGCTGCCAGCAAGGCTTTGCCAGAGCTGCCACCTGATGAGAGTAAGGGAGTGAGTTATTCTACCCAGCAGCCACACGCAACTCTCTCGCGTATGTCCTGTGTGCCACTGGCCCTCACGAGGCCGGTGCTGCCTCTTGGCCATTAAGTCATGGGTGTCCCCAGGCAGGGAAAGGCAGTACGTGACAAACGTCCTTCCCCACTCCTCCAGAGACAGGGTGTGGAAGAAAGCCTTTGCTGGCTTTCCCTGGGAAGTTTTGCCTCCTGAGGAGGTTTGGTGACAACAGTATAGCTGGATATGTTGATACTGCTGATGCCTGATGAGGGCCTGGCTGCCCTGCTGAGCAGTCTGGTTGCATGAGGTCAGTTAGAGAGGATGGTCAAGACAGACATGTCGAAAGTATACTGTTACATCCCAGTCCCCATAAGGGCTGTCGCAGCATGTGAACACAGCCCATCGTGCTGAGCACCAAGAGATATGACCAGAAGAACATCTGACAGCTGGGTCACCTGCCAACCCTAGTGGGTGTTTGGGAAGAGGGTGGACAAGGTGCTTTGTACAGATGGGGATGGAGCTTCATGAAGGTCCCCGTTGCTCACAAAGGTTCAATTTCCCCTGTGTGGACCCAGGCAGATAGAGAATGGACCACACTGGCTTTTCTTCCCTCAGCCCTAGGAGAATTTGTTCTTGGGAGCAGGCAGCTGGATGCTGCCAGGGTTTAGTCGTGTCCTGATTGCTGCTGTGACCATGGATAGATTTGTCAGTTATACGGGGCTGCCTGTGGTCAGGAGCCCTCAAGAAGTGGGCTGGAAACCTGGGGTTTTTTGAGTATCTGCATGAACAGAGTTGTTTCTGGAGTGCTGCAGGTAGAGCAAGGGTTGATTTTACTTATTTATCTTTCCCTCTCTCTGTCTCTTGCTAGTCATTGCTGTGCAGGTAAAGGAAGAAACCATCGACCCCTCGGTAGTAGATTTTGGAGCCACAGAGCTTCCCGTTCCTGTCAGCAGCATAAAGCAGGAGGTCACAGACTGATCCTGGAGTATCCCCCAGCTGCCCACAGCAGCCTGCACTTCACCTTGAGGCTCTGTAGGGAAGGCCCTGGCAAAGGGAAGCAGAAGACTTTTGAGCCTTCCCTTTTTGAGGCAGACCACCCTGCAACGTCACAACTCTGCTTTCCTGGTGTGCAAGAAAATTTCCCCCAGACTTGTAATTTTAAGCCCTGGGAAGTGGACTCTGGAAAGGCACAGGTGTGCTGAGGAGCATGACCAGGGTGGCTGCTGGGGTTATGTGTGCCTGGCTTTGAGGGTCCCTTTCCAAGCAGGAGCTCCCAATGGGGAAAGAGGCTGCCAGAGCATGAAGGGGCAGTTTGGGTTCTCAGCCGTGGCTGCAGGTGGCAAGCTGCAGTCTGAGATAATGTGTGCAGGTCACATGCATCAAGAAATCAGCTACCCTCATAGGACATCTGGTGCTGTGCTCCCTGCTCTAGGCTCTGCAACCCCTGAGAAAGTCAGGACAGGAAGAGTGGAAGGGCGGGAAGGATGATGCCTCTTGAGGGAGCGAGAGACCTTTTTGAGTGTCATCATTTCTTGCTTTTGAACCCAGAACTGCAGAGGACATGGTGCACAGTTCAATTTTTAAAAATTTTTTAGCAGACCTACTGTAAATTTCTTCTACCATCTGTACCCTAAAGCCCTGTGAATTAAACTTGAGGAAGAGGCCAAAGGCTTGTGTGTTGTTTTCTGGGTCACCAAAACATGACGGTTAGGCAAGACAGGGAGGAGAAAGGGGCTGTAAGTGGGTGGGTGTAAGTAAAAAGTGTTTTGTTCTGTTTGGGGATTTTTTTTTTTTTTGAGGTGTGCAACACGCTTTTCCTGTGCACTTGTCCCTCTCTGTTTGCCAGTTCTGATGAATATCACAAGAATGCAATAGATAAGGTGGAAAATACCATTTCCCATTTTAGAGCAAACCTGTAACATCCCTCTCTTTCCCCAGACTGGCCATCAAAATTCAGGACAGAAATCAGAAAGGTCAGTCAGCGTGGCAACAGTGATGAAAAACAGTTTTAAAACTCCTGTAGCAAGTTCTTGTGAACTTTTCTGCAGGAGAGAAAGGGCCTTGCCTGTTGGTGCCACTGCAGGGCCTGGCTGCTGTAGGGCAAGTGCCTTCTCAAACCCTACAGTGAAATGGTGGCTGCCTAGGACACCACCTTGGCCACAAAATGGCTGCCTTGGCCACAAAATGGCTGCCTTAACCATGCTTCCCTCAAGTTTCCAAGAGAGAGCTTGTGATGCCGAAATAGTTCCTGCTTTGCACAGTGGTTCATGACAGGAAAAAAAAAAAAAAGATAGTTGGCAAGCGAACTGTCTAGAAAACCCAGGGTAGAGACAGGGAGCAATTAACACTGTCTTCCTCTTTTTCCCTTCTAAAAAGGCAAGTGGAGCCTTTAACTGGAGAAGGAAGAAAATGCCGTGGGGGAGCAATGAAACACAAGTGGAAAAGTGTGCAGGGTCTGTGTCAAACTGGGCACGAGAGCTGTCCCACCTTGGCCCATCCCTAACTGACCCCCTGGGAGGGCCCTGGGCTCCTGGGGAAACCATGATGGGGTGAGTGTAGTGGGGGGGGAGGGGGGTGTACATTTTTAATCGAAGGCATGTAATGGGGCTTCCCTGCCCCTACCTGCTTGCCTGTCCTGGCAACTCTTGCCTAGCACCAACTTGCAATAGATGTCTTAATGTGGGAGGATCTCATTTTAGGGCAAAGCCATTGCATTTTTCTCTTCCCCTCCCTCTTGGGCTGCCGCTTTTCCCCAGCCTTGTTAAACAGCTGGGCCTGTAGGGTCACCTCTTTTTACAGGATGGTGATTTCCAAAGGCCTTTGGCTTTCTTCCTCCTGTTTTTTGCTGTAATAGTTCCATGCCCCACGTGGTTGTTTAACAGCTAGAAGTGTTCACCTTTTAAAGCCTTCCCAATTTGAACAAACTTCTGACTTTAAAAAGAATTGCCTTGTGTTCCCCCTGGGGTTGGGGGGGTCCCAACCTGGGCTGCCATGGGGAATAGGTTGGATATGTTGCTTGTGAATGGGATGTGGGAAACACCGATCAAATTTTGCAGGAAATAGAAAGCTTTTGATCTGCTTATGTTTTAATTCTGAGGAGGTGCTGGGAATTCAGGCAATGTTTTCACTGATGGTAATTTTTAAGTTTTCTGCTCTAAGATTTGAGCCAGTGCAGGATGTTGCATTGGTGCTGTTTGCAGTCCTGCTCAGGGCTCTTTAATTGTTTCAGAAGTTGTGAAAGCACAGCGCTCTTAAAAACAAAAACAAACTTGTGGATTCCAGCTTTTCTGCTTGGCTGAAGAGAACCTTGGGAAGAAAGGCAAGTATTTGGCTTTGTTGTTCAAGACATCAAAGTGCATTGCAAACACTACAGAAGCTTTTTGCACTAGTTCTTTCCAGGGTAATGTGCCTCTGTATCCTGCAAAAACAAACCCCGCATCTTTGGCAAATTGGCATTGCACCAGTGGCACCAGGCTCTCTCCTTTATGCAATATCCGTCTCACTGTGGTAGGAACAAATCCAGCAAAACTGCTCTCACCAGACTATAGGTATGGCCCAGCTGCGTCCTGCACATGTTTCCTAAGCTCTGTTCTTCTTGAAGCGTCTGGCTGGCGGTTTTCCTGATCTCTTTTTCTTGCTGGGCTTGCTTGCAGCCTTAGTCTTGTCAGGACTGGCTCCCCCCACCTTGCCTTGGCCCCAGCCATGGCAGGTTTGGAAAGTGGTGGAAAGCTTCACCTTCAGCCCCCGGGCTTCTTCAGGGGACCCACAGGTGGCCCCTACACGGAGGTTGAGTTTGTCGATCCACCTGGAAACATGGCAGGAGATCAGGGAAAGGGATGGGATGGGGCGAAGTGAGAGGTGCAACTCCGTGCCCATGAATGGGTGCAGGTCGCTTCAGAACCAGGCCAGGTTGCTCAGGGCCTCACCTGGGGGAAGCTGTGAATATCTGAGTATCTGCCTACCCCAGCTGTGGCTGCTTTCCCTACACCAGGAAAGCCCAGTCTACCTTGATAATTGCATATAGGCATGTGCTCCATCTCGCCACCGTGGGAGAAGACACAAAATGGCCAGCATGCCGTAGGAGAAGACCCAAAATGAATGACTTTGCCTCTGGCATGGCAGGGTCCAGCTGTCCCCCGAGTTGCCCCCGGGGCTGCTGCCCCCTCGTGTCACTCACCTGCGCAGGGGAAGGAGCTGGCAGTTGCAGTGGAAAGGCACATCCCTCAGGTTGAGGATCTCCAGCCCTGTGAAGTTGCTCATGTCAGGGATGTTGCTCATTTTGTTGCTCTCCAGGTAGAGGCTTCTGATCTTGGGACCAAGGCCAGCAAAGGCACCGGGGGAAATCTGCAACAAAGCGAGGGTTAGTCCTGATGGAGGCAGGGGAGCAAATCCCTGCCCCTGCACTGCTAATCAACCCGAGGGGCTGAGAGAGTCTGTCCTGAGCCTGGCGGTCCTGTTTTAAACAGTAGCACATGTGCCTGGGGACTGTTAATTAACTCAACCAGTTATGGTCAAATTTTGGGACTCACTAGACCCTGCTCAGTCTTCTGGAAAGAAGGTGACACCCATGGGGTCTTAGAGTGATCCCTGGGCGCTGTTAAAGATGGATGGTCCTTAGAAGAGTGGTGCTAACCCTGCTTTCTTGAGAGGATGGAGCAATTCAGGGTAATATGGTAAAAAGTTCCACAGGACAGCTTGTAGCAAGAGCAGGAGAAATACAGCCAGGACTGGGGGAATGGGATGGTTTGGGGAATGGTCTAGACCCCACTGAAACTGGGTGTCTTTATGGACTTGGGGAGTGAGCCTGTCCTGGGGGAGCTGGGGAATAGGTTGGAGTGAGACAACACTCTAGCCAAGCCCAAGGAAGCCTCTCTTCCTGGCCAGGCTACGGAGCATCTCCTGAAGCCTTGGGACTTCAGGGACATCCATTTAGATGCCCCTGTTGGGGCCACCAGCCCTGGGCGTTGGAACAAGATGGGACCTATGGCTGTGCCTTGTGGTGCCCATGCCCCTCAGGCGTGCCCACCCACGTGCACCTGCTGCAGACCCATGTTGTCCAGGTAGAGGTGCTGCAGGCTGGAGGCCACTGGCAGAAAGGCGCTGTCCCCCACATGCTTGATGGGGTTTCGGGACAGCTTCAGCTCACTCAGGGCAGACAGGCCCTGCAGGGCCGCTGTGGGCACCTCCGCCAGGCGGTTTCCCTCCAGGTGCAGCTTCTCCAGCATCTTGGCAGGAGCCAGGGCAGCAGGGGCAATGCGCTCAATGGCGTTCCCGGCAAGGTAGAGCCAGCGCAGCCCCCCAGCCCAGGCCAGGTCACCCTCCGCCAGCTCCCTGATGGCGTTGTGCTGCAGGTGGAGGGAGATGAGGTTGGGCAGGAGCTGGAAGGCACCCACAGGCAGGTGGGTGAAGGCGTTGCGGTCCAGGTCAAGGTAGGCCAGCCGTGGGGCCCCCTTGAAGGCAGTGGCCGCCAAGATGGAGAGGCGGTTGTCGGTGAGGTAGAGGTAGACCAGGCTTTCCAGCCCATGCAGTGCCCCAGGGCGCAGGGCCCCAATGCTGCAGCTCTGCAGGTGGAGGGACACCAGATCTTTCAGTCCAGGGAAGGCATCTGGCGGCACCATCCCAAAGGTGTTTCGGCGCAAGTCAAGGAGGCGGGTGTCCCCGGGGAAGCCCTGGGGGATCTCCCGCAGGTCCCTGTTCTCGCAGGACCCGTGCCGGAAATCAGGGGAGCAGGTGCAGCCCTGGGGGCACTGGCCACTGCCGGCCACCCTTGGCTGCTCCGTTGGCATGGCAGGGCTGGGGGGAAGCTGGGGGTGGCCACATCTCATCTCGGGGGGCCTCAGGGAGTCAAGAGGCCGGCCGCGGAGGGCAGGAGGCATGGCACAGGCCCCCTCCACCTGTACTCGCACCCTCACCAGCCAGTTGGGGAAGGGGCGCAGGAGGCAGGAGCAGAGCAAGGGGTTCCCAGCCAGACTGACCCTCACCAGCCTCCTGGCCCCAGCCAGAGGCAGCAGCCCCTGTAGCTGGTTTTTGCTGAGGTCCAGTGTGCGCAGCTGGGGGCTGTGGGCAAAGGCGTTGGGTGCCACATCCTGGAGGGCAGCGTGGTCCAGGAAGAGGTGCTTCAGGGAGGCCATGGCCAGAGCCTCCTCAGCCATGTAGGTGATGGGGTTGTGGCCCAGGTCCAGCCGGGTGGCCCTGTCCAGCCTGGCCAGGGCCTCACTGGGCAGTGCCTGCAGCTCATTGTGGTCCAGGCTCAGCCTGCGCAGGGCAGGCAGGGCAGTGAAGGCCTCGCTGCCCAGCACGTGGAGGGCATTGTTGGACAGCCGGAGCCACCTGAGGACCTGCAGACCCTGGAAAACCATGTCTGGGAGGTAGACCAAGGCGTTCGCCCTCAGGTCGAGGACAGTGAGGGACCCCAGATGGCCAAAAGCACCTGGCTGGATCTCCTCAATGCGGTTCCCCTCCAGGATGAGCTGCTGCAGGGAGGACAACCCATCCAAGGACTCCTGGTAGAGGAGGGCTATGCCGTTGGAGGCCAGGTTGAGGTAGATGAGCCTCCCCAGCCCCCGGAAAGCCCCTTCCTCCAGCCTCTCCACCTTGCAGCGCTGCAGATCCAAGTGTGTGAGGTACGGGGTGGTGAGGAAGGCTCCCACTGGGATGACCGTGAAGCTGTTGCCCTGAAGGTCCAGTTTTTTGGTGAGCTGTCAGTCACACAAATAAATATTGAGTTACCCCAGAGCTGCCATCCCCACCATCTCTTCCCCCTGTCCCCTGTTCATCCCTTCACCTACCTGCGGGATGGTGCTGGGGACGGCAGTCAGGTTCCCATTGAGGCAGAGGACATGGGCACGGAGGTTGTCGCAAATGCAGGGCAAGGGACAGTGGGCGGCAGCCATCTCCCACAGTGCCAGGGCCACCACAAGCAGGAGGAGCCCCCTGGACAGCCTCATGGCGGGGAGCACCTGTGGCCAGGGGGAGACGGCAGTGAGGCCAGGAGGGGGCCAGGCTCCCATGCATCCCCAAACATGCTTACTGGCACCAGCTGCCATGGAGGCCATTGCTGTGACCTAGTGGGGCACCGTCTCTTGCTCTTGCAACATGATTTTACAGGTTATAAATAAGGAAGAGAGTGGAAGAAAGAAGAGAAAAGAAATAGATAGAATGAAAAGTGAAGGTCACAGATAGCAGGTCACCACTTGGAAAGAGCTTTTACCCTGGTTATCTAAACTCCCTGAGGGAGGTTTGAGAATACCTGCAAGGGGCTTGAGGGGCTCGGCAGGATCACGGGGTCACGCATGGGAAACTGGCTTGGAGCAGATAACTCCCCCTTTTTCTTCTTATATCACTAGCAGAAAATTGTCTTGATCTATACAGAGTATCAATATTCCTCCTACAACCAAGGCCTGTTTTTTGTAAGATAGCAGGTATAGCTATGCAGGGGATGTGATCATGCTGGCTTTCTGAGCTGCCACCTTTCTTTTAATTGCAAATGTCCCATCTCTGCCACCCTGGTCACCTCCCAGCTCTGCACCTCCCACCCTGCATTCTGCTTCAGAAGCGATTGGTACTGAAGCACAGCTTC
>VZTV01013429.1:324-18812 GCA_013400875.1 Anhinga rufa | reverse complement strand
AAAAAAAAAAGAAAAAAAATATACATGAGAAATAAAGATAACTCGATTTAGTAGCATCCACCATCATTTGCTCAGGAGGGTGTCTTATTTTTTCCCATCTAGAGCAGTAAAAAGGACAGGACAGTCGGCTGCACCCAGGCCAGAGGAAGTCACTGACTGCTTCTGCAGGTGGTTTGAGAGATGGACCCTATTTTTTCTTACCATGTCTGTGCTGGGAAAAGGGAAGGTGGGAAAAACAGAATGCTGTTAGAGCATGGCTAGCTAAGCTGATAGTTTGCATAGCTGGTGGATAAGTTTTACTGACGTATTTATATTTTGTGAGCTTTTGTCTGTGATTGTAGCAAACAATATGAAGCAAAGGAGTAAATATCCAGAGTCCTTGACTAACCGTGTCTGCCAGCAATATAATCACATGTAATCTAATAACCTGCCATGTTGCTGCCTGGGAAAACAGTCAGATGGAAGTTGGATACCAGGAAGAGTGCCATGAAATTGGACTACTTGGCGTTAAACCAAGTATTCAGCATGACTCTGCCCGAGCGAGAACGAGACAAAGCTATGAGAGTGAACAGGAGAGGAGTAGTCTTGGTGAAAAGAAAAAATGACCTGAAACAAAGGAGCAAGGCTTACCTTGGTTATGAGAGTAGTTTTGCATTACATTATGGTTTTGTCAGGTAGAAATTATGTGTTTTGATTATTATGGTTACTCTGGAGTTGTTATTTAACAGTATTTTTAACTTTTCACTGTGTCATGCCAATAAAGCTTGCAGGAGATGGGAACGTTTTTGGAAGCACCACTGCCACATGGTAGCTCTTTCACAAGATATCCGGTAGCAGATATGGCTATAGTATTTTATTTACAGATAATGCCAATAAATCACGTATGGGTCAAAAATAAATAGGGCAGGCTATTCCAAACAGGTGTACATGCCAAAAAAAAACCCCAAACCAAACACAAAAACCTACAAAAAAACCCCAACACCCCCCCAAAACAAAAAAAATAATCCAAAAAACCCCAGTGATTCATTAATATTAATCTTTTCTAAAATAGGAAGTTACTAGATTTCAAAATCCTTATTTATTGTACTCTAAAATTAATTTATTTGCATTCACAAGATATTACACATGTGTGCCTAAGACTTCACAATGAAACCTAAAAGTTAGCATTCAAAATCTTTTCCAAATGCTGAATGTGTTGCACACATTTTAAAATTTTCTATTAAGGCTCATAAAACCCATAAACTGCTTAAAACATTCAAACTGTACAGAAAAGCTGCTGCAACTCAGTAGTTTGCCTAAATTTGGTTGTTTTTCATGTATCCAAAATGAATAGCAGAAGAGGACATTCCACGTATTTATTCTTGGTCTCAACGGACTTTTTTCATATGTATAATTGATTAGTTAATAATAATTGAACATTTAGTCAATGTAAGTTTTCTGTAATCTGACTTGATAAGTATTTGTTTCTTTTCCCACATACTCCAATGTGACACTGAAAAAAAACCCAAAATGTCAAAACCATTGCTTCTTTTAAAAGGCATTATTTTTTGTTAATTGTCTGATGACAGAAAGGTATTAATCTCACACAAGTAATTTTTCACGCACTTTTTCTGGTGAATGGATCTTTTGTGAGGCAGCAGTCTTACCTTGACCTGTAACAAAGCTTTTGAACGTCTATCTACAGAATTGTTCAAATACCTTCTGTTCAAAGTTATGCGTTTTACTGAGTGGCAGAAGATTCAGAATTCAAAGAACTAAATTTCACTGCATGAGTTCAAACTTAATTCCATCTATATAAAAAAATGTAGGATTTATTTTTCATGGCATATTACTCTTATGCATCTGGATGTGCAGCATTAGCAGAAGTTTAAAAGTAGTTTTATAACAGGTGGTAAGTAGGTTTACACCTTTCTGAGAGGCAGTGGTAGATGGTTAGAGGGACTGACTCTGAAGGTTCAGACTGCTCTTTCAGTACCATTCACCTGCCCTGCAGAGCCTGCCAGTGGAGTGTTCAGCACTATGTAGTCCTAATGCTGTGATTCTGAACGCTTGCATTTGAAAATGAGCAAATACTACAAGAAATCAATAAATAGTGGAAGTAAGCATCCTTGGTATTTACTCTTTAACTTCATAGACTTTTTCCTTTAGTATATATGGTTGTTTAAGTATTAATTAATTTAGGTAATTATTCTTAGTGAATGTAATAACAAGCAGAATGTAAATGGTATATTAAATTAATTGCGTGGTAGTAAAAACTCAAACACATTCTTTCCATCAAGGTTCGATATAACCCAATTAAAAATAGGATAAAACTCATCTCTTTGTCTTAATAGGCATGTTAAATTAGCTATTTCCTCCAAAGAAAAAAGAAATGCTGAGAAACAAACTCCACAACGTTTAGGAATGGGAAAAGAGTTCATTTTTTGTCCCCTGCTATTTGTAATCTGTGATTAAGTGGTGTGAAATGGGGCTAAGCCTTCCTGTTGGTGCCTTAGAGCACTTCCTCCTCCCCTGTGCACTCAAAATATGTCCGGAACAAAAGTTGAGCATGGCAGTACTAATCTTCATTTTCTCCATAGCATTAGAAAATCTTTTATAACAATGTAAACTCTAAAGAAAGCCTGCCATTTGTTTAATCCTACAAAGCTGTAACTCTTATAGAGGCGTGGATAAAAAGAAAGAAAACCTAATTATGCATATTTCCCACATTACATGGTAAAAGTAATTGGAAGATGCCTTTCTGTCGCTATGCATAAAGTTAATTTCTTGGGTCCATTTTTTTTTTGCGTGTGTATTTGATTGAATTTTCAAAAGTTTAAATCCCAGTGATTAGATGTTGGACTGAAAAAAAGATTTGAATTGTGTCGTGGTTTAGCCCCAGTCAGCAACCGAGCACCACGCAGCCGCTTGCTCACTCCCCCCACCCCTGTGGGATGGGGGAGAGAATCGGAAGGGCCAAAGTGAGAAAACTAGTGGGTTGAGATAAGAACAGTTTAATAATTAAAATAAACCAGTAATGGTGGTAATAATATAATGAAAAGTAAAATAACAGAGAGAGAGAGAGAGAGGTAAAACCTTGGGAGGAGGGAAAAAACCAAACAAGAAGTGATGCAACTGCTCACCACCTGCTGACCAACGCCGCCGGTCCGTGAGCTGTGATCGCTGCTTCCCCCGGCCAACTGCCCCCATTAATATACTGGGCATGACATCATATGATATAGAATATCATATGGCCAGTTTGGAGCAGCTCTCTTGGCTGTGCCCCCTCCCCTCCCAGCTTCTTGTGCACCCGGCAGAGCGTGGGAGGCTGGAAAAGTCCTTGACTAGTACAAGCACTATCTAGCAACAACTAAAACATCAGTGCGTTATCAGTGTTATTCTCATACTAAGTCCAAAATGCAGCACTGCACCAGCTACAGTGAAATAAAATTAACTCTATCCCAGCTGAAACCATGACAAGTTCATATTCAGGCAGACATATTACCAAATATGCTAAAAGTGACCCTAAAACCCACATTATTTAGCTACTTTGCTATTGCTAGACATGAATTTCATTGCTCATGTTACCCATACAGTGACGTAAGAAGTTTCATAGACATCCTTTCTCCTCAGTATATTGAGCGTAGGTATGATGAATGCATGCTTTGTGGAAACAGGCATATAAATGCACAATGACAACTCCGTGTGAACATGTGTCACTTCGAAGCTCCTGCTGAACCGCACTGATCCCTGTGCTCAAGGACACTGTGCGTGTGACCATTCCAACGTAGTCCCCTCCTAGGAGAGGCTGCCTGTGTGGTGGAGGGTGGACTATGTCATTACATCTGATTTCCTTAAAAAACCTACAAAAAAATCCATGATTTAAGACAGTAATCTGGACTACTCTCTTGTTGTTCTGCTCCATTGTGTACTTACAAATTTAATCACATCCTGGTAAAAACAGGTAGCTGCCCATGCTCCTGCACGACTACATGGAAGAGACTGAGAGACCATGTCCTGCCATTTATGGAAATTTTTATGCACATGTAGCATGAATAAAAGCAGTACTATGAATAAAAGCTTAATTTTTAAGTTCTCTAACTTCAACTTGTTTACTAGTTTGATTTCAAAATGTTCTGTGCTGTAAAGGTATCACTTCTTTTCCTCGAGAATTATTTCGTGTTGTGCAGCCTAGGATAAATATATTTTGTTGATAAATATATTTTGTTCTGATTTTTACTTGCATCAGAATAAATGGGAAAATACATTGCTATCACACTGTCCAAGTAAACTTCTTTTCCCAGTGGAATTGCGAATACCTAAGGTTAAGTAAAATGAACTGTAAATAAAGCTTTTGGCTGAAGCAAGTTTATAAACCAGATGATTATTATTATATTAAGAGTGATAGAGGTGTGCACACAAGTCATCACAGAGGCACACAGGCAATGAGAAAGGAAGGTTTGAGAATCCTAAGGCAGCTGGAAGCAGATGTGTATATGGAATGGGGAATACCTACTGAAATGAAGGGTCGTATTCTATATTATATATAGGGAACCTTAGGGCTATAAAGTGCTGATGAGAACTAGTGGTGAGTCAGAAAATGAAATGGAAGTACAATATCTCAAGAAGCTAGGCAAACAGTGAAATAACTGAGGGTCACCAAATATTTGGGAAGACTGACAGAATGATAGACGTACTAGATTAACTAAACTACATGATGAGGAGCTCAAGCAATAGCAGATTGCAAGACTGGCATCCAAACCCTTTTTGGAGGCCGTAGGAGTGGGTTCTTGGGCAGGAGATGGTGGAGCCCATCCTTCGGTAGTAGTAGCTTCTAGAGGTTAAAGAAGATTTTCTTTCTAAGAGATACCTACATTGAATTTGTCCATTTCCTTTCTATTAATTTAAATGTAGAACAAGTATTTCTTTAGATGACTAATTCTTTACAACAGAAGCTGTGTTCCTTGCTTCTAGTTCACATGATGGGGATGTGGGATTGTCCTCGTTACTGCAATAGTTACAGCACAATAACAGGGCTGTGTCAAGAGCAGTGAGAATTTTGTCTCCAGTGCCAGATGCACTCAACAGCCTTACCTTGCAAAGCAGTGGCTTTGATTAAAAAAAGTGAAGCAGAGGGATGAAACAGCAGGAGCTGTTTCCATGGTTTTAAAAAAAAATTATCTACTTGGCTGTCCAGCAGATAATACTACAATTTAGCATAGTGGAGTTTGTTATGGTACCATACTGAAATACTGGAACGTTGTCTTACCGTTTCCATTTATAGAAGACATAAATGTTCTAATACAAAATGAAAATCTTAAATGAGTGGCAGCACTATATTCATATAGAGAAATACGTTGCACTTAACTCTTTTATACAAAGAATTTGTTTTATTATTAATAATTATTAACATTTTCCCATCCATTCAGCTACTCTTTTCTTGTATGTGGTGATGATTCAAATCATGTAAGTTTATATCTTTTGTACC
This sequence comes from Anhinga rufa, assembly GCA_013400875.1. Lineage (NCBI taxonomy): Eukaryota > Metazoa > Chordata > Aves > Suliformes > Anhingidae > Anhinga > Anhinga rufa. Next base: position 13,345 of record VZTV01013429.1, on the reverse strand, counting down.
TGAACCACTTTTCTAAGTAACTTGGCTTTTTCAATAATTTATTTATAGAACGGTTTAATCGCCAATACCTCTATTCCCATGTCACATACTGTACCCGATTTTTATTTTTCAGTGGAATAAAACAATTTAAAATTAAAATTAAAAATTACCATCATCATTATATGTAGGTAAATTGAGTAATTATTATTGTTTCTGTAAATAATTTGGCTATGTGGTTCCTCAACCTATAGCAGATGTTCACAATAGAGTTGTTCTACTGCAGGTACTCTCTGATAATAGGAAAGTACTTGCTTTCTATTAAGTAATTGTACCTGTTAATTAAACTCCATTTAATCACAAAACATTCTATTTAAATCTTGTTGTGGAAAATGTTTCTTAATGTATACATGACTTGTTTGGGTGAATAATTCAACTGCATACTGTTTATTAATAATTCACAGACAGGATGTTCCTGTAATTTCCCCAACAGCACTCTTAGCTGGTAGGCTCTACTGATTTCATGGCATTTTCCTCTTAAGGAGGCTGCTGCTCCACTACTGTAATTGGCAGAGCCCCATTGACTTCAGCGGAGCCTCAGCAATTCTTACCAGCTTTTATTTGCATCATTAAAGGCATTTAAAAATCTGGTCTTGTAAAGAACAGATGATGTGATATTAAAAGAAAGTCAAGCTCATTGTTTCATGAAAAATCCTTTGAAAGTCATCAGGGGAGGGAAAGCTCCACTTTTCCTGACTTTCCTCTCTCTTCTGTCATGTGAGAGGTCAAAGACTTGGTGCCAGGGACTCAAAGTGCCCACGTGCTGTTGGCATCCTTGGTGGGTCCTGTCCTCCTCCTGATGGTTCCCCTGACTCCTGCCACTGAAGCTGCCTGAGAGCAGCTGGGAAGACTCTGTTTGCCCAGCAGAAAGTCTGCTCCAAAGTAATGAGTACATACGTTCATTATTGCCCTATCAACAGGCTGTAATCTAAATTATTGGTTTATCTAAATGTTTACCATTTTAAGAACAAATTTGTTCATGATGCTTTCCTACTGCATTAAAGTAGGACTCTTTACTCATTAACTGCTCATTAAAATAGGAAAGTGATAAACAAAACTGTTTTCCTATTTTAAAAGTTTTTTCTAATTATTTATTTCTTCTTTCAGTGCTCTACTAATAAGGCTTGATGGTCTTTGACTTTCTGAATGTAGTTATTTAAAGAGGCACATATGAGGTGACTAATTTAAGCTGTAAAAAGTTGAATATTAGCATTTTAATTTTAATGATTTTGTAATGTGCTGAAAAAAGGATCCACAGAATAATGCCAAGTAGAGCAAAAAGGTTTTCTGAGCACTCAATCATGCAAGGGCAAAAATCCCAAAAACGTTTTCCTAAAGCTAAGCACTTACCCACGATTGTGTTTAGTGATCTTCCTAACAGACTTAGTTCTCAATGAGTTGTAAATTCAGTTTTCCTTTTGAGCACATATCAATATATATGACTATAATATACACAATATATGCACCATCTAAGGTCATTCATTAGACTTGACCTACATTTGTGCTTACAAGAAACGGGCAAATTTGTGGTGATGTAGCTGTAAAAGAAGAATGATGGTTGCTAATAAAATGTGAGAAACCAAAACCCCATATATTTTAGCACAGTTAGAGAGAAGTTTCCTGAAGCAGAGTTCATTTGCAGTGTGAGTTACTACACTCCACCCTGTAATAAATGTCAGCGCTACTGCAGGGATCATAGTTCAGCCTCATGATGTTGTAATGAGTCAGCATGGCACAAATATGAAGATAGTGTAAATAAATATCTGAAGTATTATGGTAGCGTGACAGAAACTATGATCAGATACATAATGTCTAGATTCAGAGGCACTCCCCGAAGAGCAAAGAGTTTTTGTTGCTTAAAATGGCATAAAAAAGGTAAATTGTCTTGCATGGGCATCATGCTTGTCTGATTTAAGAGCTGTTTGGCTCACTGTCTAAAAGGCTAGCTCCATTTTTTGCTCATGTGATTCACCCAGAGTGCAAGAAGCTATGAGAGATAAAAATCTTGTAGAGCTGTTAACACTGTTTTATTTTGGAATTGATGCACAAGTCTGTCAAGTAGCACAGATGCTTAATACACTCAATTTGTGAAGGAGATTTTAATCTTCACAAGTACACATCTTTTTACTTTCAGTCACTGGCTCTTCTGTGTGAGAAGAGGAAATATTCGGCAAGGCTGAGGACACTAAACAAACTTAAAGAAGCTTCCAGATGGACACTAATTTATCTTGAAGTTTGACTATGAAAGTACCTGCTATTCAAGTGTATAACCTGCATGTTTAGTTCAATGAATTGCCATTGGATTTAAGGCAAATAGCTTGACAAGTTTGCAAAATGTCATAAGAAATGCAGTGGTTCTGGATGGTCAGGATTGAAATGCAGCTTGTGAGAGGAGTCAGGACTTGTCTCATGGCTGGGGAAGCTGGAGTGCAAAGGTGAGGAGCATTTTACTCCCAACATCAGCCTCTTTTAGCATTTGTGTGTGTGTATATATATGCAGAAGCTCATCCATGTTCAATCTGTATTATATGCCAGTTACACATTTTTGTTTCTTGTAATAACTTCTGTTAGGCCAACAGATACTGTTCTACAGAATGAGGATAAACATACAACACCACTGTGAAGGAGGAAGAAAGCTGGTGGAGAGAGATAAAAGTAAGGGCAGCACATTCAGTAAGTTCTGCATTGAGATTTTAGTGGGTTTGGGGTTTCGTTTCTTAAATATTGTTGAATTTTGCTATAACCCAGTACAGATTATTTTTTTTCTTGGCTCCTGGTTGCTATAACAATTTTTTTTTTCTTTGGGACATTCCTAAAATAACTGTTCTCCAGCATCATTCCACTTGCCTTCCCTAATGGCCACATTCCCATACTGTAATAGCATGGTTTCTGTACTTATGGGTTAGTTCATGAGATTTCATACACTTTTCAGCTTCAGTATTCAGCTTCAGCATTTGGGTCATAGTTACAGGTTTGAGTGTGCATTCTGCATAATGAAGGAAGCTGGCTAGTGGGACGCGTGACCTTTACAAACTTAAGAAAGGCCCCTGGCAAGGAATCTCTAATAAGTAGTATCTCCAAGCTCTGTCGGTTCATGAGCCCAAGGCGAGAGTGAACACCATTAAATTATTGAAAGGCAAGGAACAAAATATAAGCACACAGCAATACTGCATGGGGATTGAAATGTAGTTTAAAAAAAATAGCTGTTAAATTGGTTTTATTTGTGAGGTTTATTGTATGAATATTGCATTGCTAAAAGACATCCTCAACTCAGCAGTTCTTTCCATCTCTTTCTTTTGGTCATTTTACTTATTCTCTTCTGCTCTGAAATTTTCCGTTAGCATTTTTGGAAGTGATAAAAGCACTGGGTTGTGATGATGAGCTTTCCTATTTACTCAGTGGCCATATAACACACCAGCCCAATTCAGGTTGACGTTATAGGTAGGGACATTCACTCTACCTGATGCATGCTGAAAGTCGCGTTCATGGCCGTGATCACTCTGCCTTCTCTGATCTCCCTGACAATATTGGTTTGCATTTGGGAATTGCTCTTACTTATGGGTGTTTAATCCTGAGGTTCAAATTCACAAAGGGAACGGGTACTTCTGGGCAGAAGGCAGGAAAACTTTGGTGAGACTGTTTGCCAGTGAAAGGTTTGCAGCAGCTGTTGATTGAAAGCTCATCCAAAATCCAGTGAGGTCAATGGACTGACTGTTAGTGATTTCAGTAGGATTTGGATAAAGCCCATGGTGCATTTATTCTAGCTAACATAGCTAACACAATGAATCAACTTCAAGGATCTTCCCTCCTCCTCTCAGGATAAATAATACCATATGTTTAGCTGTATAGTGACAATGATGAAAGCATTGCTCAGATTACATTTGATTTAATGAACGTCATGTAAGCAAAACAAAAAACCCTCCTGAGAAAGCATTGCAAATAACAGGTGGAACTCCTAGAAACACAAGTGGTGGGTGCTTATCTGTTATATTGGGCAAGCTTCTCTGAAGCCAGTGTGTTCACAGCCAGACCTCTCTTAATTATAATTTCTTGACTGAAAAATCTGTTGATTTGTGCTCTAGAGCATAGATCTAGTTTGACATGACATAGCTGCAGCATTAAAAACCATAATGGAGTGCTTGCTAAACCAGGATACCTGTACATGATGCTAGTGAATAGCAAAGGAGCTGCCATTAGGATGTTTCATATATTGTGTAAGCTCTAGGGATAAAGCCTATTTAAATATCCACAGGTTATGTAGTGCTTCACATTCCTGTTGCCCGGTGCGTGATTGGGGATCTTGCCCGCTACCCAAGTGCAAATAAATATAATCATCATCGCTATCATCATGGATTTTCTGCTTAGCTTACTCAGCCCTCAGTTCTGAAATAGGCTTGGACTTAAATGGCTTGCGTAACAAATATGAGAAGTGGCTCTTAAGGCTGCAGATGCAATTCATTTGTAATATTGCCATTTAAGTTGCTCCACTTGTGCTGCATTGCACCGTTTCTTTGAAGGAACAAGTTGTTATGGCTGCTGTTACACACGCAACTCCAAAAAGCTTTGTGGAAATAATACAGATAAGCTAACACTCCTCATACAAAAAATCCAATGTTTATAATAGCACAAGAACATTCATATTTATGTTTCACATTTTATTTGTACACAGCAGACAGAATTGATTTCATGCCGGACTTTGTGCTTTAGCTGCGCTCTCTTTGCTCTTGCAGGGAGAAAAAGCATTTTGAATGGAAGCAAATACTGTTGTTCTCTTACAGGGGATTTGTTATATTAGTTTCAATTTAAAAAGAAAAGCAAGTGGAATGGGGAGGAAAAGCAAGTGGAATGGGAAGTTCAGCAGTGAGACAGGAAACCTCTTTGTCTTTCTTTGAACTGTAGGCAAAATCACTGCAAACAGTAATGCCCACTCTCGGGAGCAGTTTATGGGCTCTGGGTTGCCGCTCAGCGCATGGAGCGGTGCAGGGTCAGGGCACCGGGGAGATGCGAACCAGAAGCACCGTCTGCTCGGAGAGACACGTGTACAGCCAGAGCAGGCTCAGGCAGCTTTGCTCTGCGGCTCCTGCCGACATAGACTTCCGACACCAGGAGGGAGGCCAAGGAAGGGGGTGCTGCAGGGAGATGCCCGAGCCCAGCTCTACGTATTCACACCTTGCTGTGTGGATGCGTATCACCCGTTGGCCGGTAGCCTCTGCTTTTAGCCTTCAGGTGTTGCAACAAGGCAAAGAGCGTGGACCATCTCCTGCAGCTCATGTCCACTGTTAGTCTGGTTAGTGCACTTGCACATCTCTGGAGCATCTCTTCAGCCTGGCAGGAGGGCTGAGCAACACTGGCTCACTCGCGCTGGGTGGTAAGAGTGCCCTAAGTTTGACAGCAAAGTACAAGTAAACCAGTTGCCAGCTGAAGCCCTTTGAGCATAATGTCATTGGCAAAAGAAAAAAAGTGAGCATGTATTTGAGTTGTGAAAGGTACATCATGTTCCAGAAATGATTAAAAATACATAATAAATACTTACCTGGAGGGGCTTGTAAGTGGAGGCCCTAGCAGGAGTGCATCAAGGGTCTTTATGCAAAATGATTTTATAATGGCTGAGGAAGAAATTATTTATTAGTTCATCAAACATAAAGGAATAGTTAATGATAGCATACATTATAATCTTTATTGTGGCACATAATTAACAATCTCTGCTTCTATTTCAATGCAGTTGCTGAGCATGACTGGTAGAGTAACAAGTATGATTTATAATAATATTACAAAACACATTTTTTTCCTATCAAAATTAATGAATCCTAGTAGAGAGAAACAGTGAATTCATTTAACCAAGATTTCAGAGTCTCATCTTAAAATATCAAATTGTGAGCCAGCTCTTTGTCTCGGAGAGGCTTGTGCTGTTTGCCCCAGGTTGAATGGTGTCTGTGTGAGCATCGCTGCTGGGTGGAGGGAAGGGTGGGAGCAGTATCTGTTTTCTCTCTGCCTTGATCCTTGCTTAGAAGGACCATTCTGGAGATAGAGGTGCTGCATATCCACTGAGGGTTGTCTGAACCTCTCTGCTGTGGTGTGACTGCATGAAAGCAAATGCATTAATTCAGGCTTGCATGCCCAGGCTTATCAGGAGTATTTCCAGGGGCTTGCCACTCTAGGATACGTGCTATGTTCAGCAGATGATCTCTTCTCTAATGTTGGCTGTCACTAGTGGTTTCGACTGTGATCTTGCAAGTGCTCAAGTTGTTTGAAACGAGAGAGATTGTTGCCCTGTCACTGAATACTGATTGCTCAGGCTGGAAAAAGAGAGGAATTTCCATTAGCTTCTGGCAAAGGGTGGGTGTTAGTGCTGCCCTGTAACGACTCCTATTTACAGGGCAGAGAGGGAGCATGTGGAGTCCTGTTTGTACAGGATAAATCTGATGGAGTGAGGCTTTATGGAGCAATGAAAATACGGAAACACAGAGGGTTGAGTTGTGCACCTACTCCACTTAGATGCTTGGGTGCAGAGAAATCCAATTTGTGGCTCAGGGGTTGTTGGGTGGTCCCAAAGCAGACCACACGGGAGAGGTAAGAGAGGCTAAATTTTGAATGCGTTGCTGGCAAGCTATTTGCTGACCTTAAAACGCTCATTGTCTGTGAATCAGCACAGCACATACCTGCTCTGCATCCCACATCCTTCACACCTATAGTGGGTTTCAGTTTATGTGCTATAATAAGACATTCAAATCAAGTATTAATTGACTGATTTGATGGTCAAGTTACTAATGATGCACAGCAAATAATGTCTTAGTATTCATAAAGCAATATTGTTTATTTTACTTGGGTCAATTGTGATTAAGACCAGAGAAAGGTCTGGATAAATAATTCGGGGGTTTTGGTCTTTTTAAATGCATTATAGTCCCTTCTGAAAACACAGCAAAACAAATGCTTAAGTGCTTTCCTTAACCAGGGCTTATATTAGTTGATTAGACTTTGCAAATATTCTGAATTGCTTAAAATGTCTCAACATATTTAGGAGTGTAAATATAGCATAAATAAATAAATAATGCAGATTATTAGAAAATATGGCACTTCCTAATATGCTTGCTATCATTAGGGAAAATGGTACAAGATAATTAGAAATTCACAAAGAGTATATACAATTAATGTTATCTGCTTATAACTCGTTAATGATTAGGTTTCAGATATGCTACTCCTTATAGTACTTATTGGTGCTTTTGTTTTTTTTTCTGAAAATAATAATTGAGATAAATATTTTAAAACTTAAGTAGGGCAATATTTACCTTCAGATTTAAAATATAGAACTTGTGATACTCAGCAATGTTTTCTGACTGTTTCTAACCTAGAGCAAAGTCCTTAGGTGTATTCACTTCCAGCATCCTCATCTTTTTGGTAGGGTCCATCTGTGTGTTCAGCATTTGCTCGCACAGGGATGTCCTCTTCCTCCAGGTGTTGGGCTCAGAAAGCCAAGCTACCTCAGAAAGTCATGGGATGTAGCTTCTTCCACTTGTGCTTGAAGAGAAATATCTTTCATCACGAGATGGAGACAACAAAGTCGCCTTCTCCAGAAACACCGATGAAATTTAGTTTTGGAGACATGAACAAAGCCAAGAAAACCAAAGTAAAAGGGCAGAACCAGATGGGTGGAGCAGCTTGTCCCACTACACTGAAATCTGTACCCAGCTGGGTTTGTGGTCATGGTATTAGCTGCTATGTGCATTAGTTAATTTGCTGCATTTTGGAAATTAATTGGTTTTCGACTATTGGTTATGGTCACTGTCAGTACTGCAAGACAAAAAGATGAATAGCAATGTAATTAATCTCATTTACTGGGATTGTGTGGGGAACTTGAACTGAAGTACTTTACATTAAGACTAATACGGATTTGGAATATGTATGTTCTATACATCCATATATATTTTTAGAAAGAACAGGCTGTAAGTCCAGCCTGCACCCGATGGAAAAATTCTCACTGATTTCAGAACCTTTGAAGGAGAACTTTAAGTGAATTTAGGAAGATATTAACTTTGTTTTGGAGATGGATGGGATTAAGAGGTCAAACTGGAAAGTAACAGAGCAGAATATAGCCTGAACCTGACAGACCAATCAGTTGTTTTCATAGATTTTTAAGCAAGAAAGTGCCGTTATAAACATCTTTTCTGACCTCCTGTGTATTGCAAGCCAGAAAATTTAATCCATGATTCCTGCATTAGAGGAAACTGCCCTGCTCTGTTCCATAAAATAGTTGTCTTGTTTGTTTTGCTGGGTAATATTTTACATTCTCAGGGTATAGAATATCAGCCATTAGAAAGCCAATTTTGGCTCAGTTTGCTGTAGATTTGTTTTACACATTTTGATATATATTGTATAAATAAAGGCTTCATATAACAAAACGTACTGAAAACAGCATAGTCACTGCACAAATCTGTTTCCATCACTGCACAATGCTTGTCTGTTTGGTTTTTTTGTTTTTTTTTTTTTTTGTTGTTGTTTTTGTTTTTTTTTTGGTTTTTTTTTTTTTTTGTTGTTGTTTTTGTTTTTTTTTTGGTTTTTTTTTTTTTTTGTTGTTGTTTTTGTTTTTTTTTTCCCAAACTTCAGGTTACAGAGAGCTCTTTCTGTTTGCTCAAGAGCCTGTTCCCACTTGGACCCCTCCTATGCCTGGTTTTACCATAAATCCAAGATGAAAATCCTCACTGCAGTGAAATATTCACAGGTACATCACCATTATTAGTGAAGGAATGCTGCAAAATGCAGGAAAGGCTCACTTGCAAAAGAGATGCATTTTTGGAAAGCCACCTCCAGCTCAGGAAACTGGAGGTAGGAGTCCTGGCCAAAAGGTAAGTCAGAGGGTAAAATAAGCAGGAAAAATTGCTGAGGAAGGTGCTTTGTAGGGACTATTACATCTTCACATTCATTATTAACACATTGAGAGTTTCTGTATGTACAGGCACACCTTCAGTGACTGTATTTATCTTCCCCCATTTGATTGAAACAAGAGATGTTCAATCTCAGAGAGGAATTTAAGCAATTAGACTATTATATTCAATCACACGCTACATTTTTAGATGTAAAGAAATCTGAATTTTCTATGAAAATTTAAATACAAATTGTACTCAATATATTCAGATCTCCAAATATAACAAAATGTAGTCAAACATGAAAGGCAAAGAGTCACTAAATTAAAATGCATTGCCCTGCAAACACTTGCTTCCTGCAGAGGTTGATTTAAGAGTTTGGTGATTTTGCTGGTTGTTTACAACAGTATATCCATATGTTTTGCATGGGGCATGAGCACAGGACACAGAGCTCCTGCTGCTGGGCCCTGGAGAGCATCAGCTGTCGTCATCCTGCAGATGATCGTCGTGCAGGACTGAGACCCTACACGTGCTCAGGGGTGAACGGTGGCATTTTCTTTTGCAGAAAGGGAGCTTATTTTAAGAACTGCTCTAGGGTTTCACCTTGTAATAGCATCCTTTAGACTTTATCTCAATATTGTGTTTGTCATGACAGCAGCAATCCTGGCTGAATTATTCAGATGAAAATCATGTAAAATTATGTTTGGATAAATGGTGTATGATATGTTGCCAATGAGTGAAAAAAAATTGTCTTCCTGTGGTAAATGCCTCAGCTTCAGATTTCATATCTGCACCAAAGTCACTTTTCTAGATAATAGAATTCCTCTGCCATTTTGCAGGTATAATGAAGTATTGCTTTAGTCTTTAACTTCTGTTTCAAATACTCAGGCTGCTTTAAAACTTTTGCAGCTTTGAAATAGCACCACCTCTTGTGACACTGTTGGCTAGACTACTTAACTGCTGTGCTGAAACATCATGTTTTATGTAACCTGATTTGTGCTGCACAAATTCATGGAAACACTTTGTTCTGTGGCATTTTTGCAATCACTGCTTTATCTGAATTATAATAATAAGTAATTTGCAAAAGGAATTGAAGTGGAAAAATAAACAAAGGAAAAAGAAAAGTCTCAGATAAATACGTTACCAGAAAAACATATTGCTGATTTAATTATCAAACATTAACTATTTTGGATTTTTAAATAAGCTTTTCAGCCTAAGCAATGTATCTAACTCATTAAAAAGTATGCATAAAAATCCCAGACAGATATCATTCTGATCCCACGAGGAAGGACTGAAAATGCTAGGAAACATAAGTTTGTTTCATTTGGAATAGACCAACTAAATACAGAGTAAGAATTTAAAAACCCTAAGAAATGTTGTAATTCCATGGTAATATTTTTCAGTACATGCCACTTTAACACAAGGTCAGCAGCCAGCTTTCCACTGGCAGCACGCGGGCTCTCTGCACGCTTGAGCCCCGATGCAGAATGCTGTTTGCCGAAGATGCTGAACATCTTTCAGATCCAGTATGGTGTTTGTGCAAGGATCTGCTCCGCACCCACGGGACCCCTCTCAGACAGTTTTACAACTATACATCAACTTTTACAGCTCTTTAGTGCATATAACTACATATAACTATGCCCTCACCCATTTTGAGAGTCTTTCCTATAAGTCCCTAACTAAATATCCTCCTGAAATGCTTCATGCTTACAAGCTGATGAGGTGTTTATTCCTTTGGTTATCCTAACAGTGTTCAGACATCCATGGTAGCTGGGGTTGTATATGCAAGGTAATTTCTTGTAGAGGCAGTAGATACAGCACTTCGTAGTCACGGCCCCAAGCCTGGCGATATTCAAGAAGCAATTGGACATCGCTCTCAGAGACATGGTGTGAATTTGGGGCTGTCCTGTGCAGGGACAGGAGTTGGACTTGATGGTCCTTGTGGGTCCCTTCCAGCTCTGGGCATTCTGTGATTCTGTGGTCCTTTTGAATAGTTTGGAAGTATAATATAACCTCCTAATGCACAGAACATAAAATTCTTCTTCAAGAAAGACATTGAACTATATATTTATATCTTTTTTTTTTCCCTGCCCGTAAATGGGGACGTACTTACAGGCTACGACATCTTACATTTGTGCATAACAGAATTAATTGACTTGGGAATCCCCAGGCAGCTGTGTTTGCATTACCACAGGCTGGATAATTTACAAATTTGNNNGATAATTTACAAATTTGCTTGTGTTAAATTATGTACAGAGGTCACTCAAACCATAGAGTTTTATGAAAAATCCAAAAATAGATGACCAGTGCCATGTGGGAGGACTGGCAGATGACCAGTGCCATGTGGGAGGACTGGCAGAGGAATCTCACAGTATGCTCTTAGAGTATTTGTTTTCCATTTTTTAATAGATTTTTCTCTGGATACAGTTTTTGCTTTATGAAACTGGAAAATATCTGAAATGATGTTTTGAGATTTTAGAAGGACATTTCTAAGAGTTTTCATTGTTTTGAAAGAGGTGAGCCATAAATAGAAAGACCAACTTGATGCCGAGGAACTCTGGTGTTGACATCAGAGGGAGCAAAGGGGGAGCCACGAGTGCTGTGTTGCGTGCTATGCTATTAGCATCACCAATTAAAATTAATGGTGTGGCAAAGCCAAGAATAAAAAAGAAAATCTTTGTCTACCTTCCCAAATCTGAATGTATAAATTTAGCAGAACAATTATGCTGAGTTCTTCTCTGTGTGAAATACTTGAAAAACACAAACACTGAAAAACCACTCTAAAGAAAGTCAGGAACAGTTCCATTTTTGAGAGAGGTTATGTTTCAGCATAAAATCCAGCAAGTGGAAGTAAAAATCATCACCTGAGGGGTACCTAAGGATATTGGATGGCGCCAGAACTCAAGTGCAATCCATGTGCTTGTTTTGCTATGCTGTATTTTCCAATCAAAACACACTGGAATTTCATATATCTACTGTTAACACTTTTTTTTTTTTTACTGCGGAGGAGCTAAACAAGAGATACCAGAGGGAAAAGGAAGGATGGCAACTCTTACACAGACACTGTAGATGCAGACATCTGCGGGTTATGAAGGTGGAGGATAAATGTCCATGTGTCTTTCAACACATTTACTTCTTAAAACATCTGCCTTCACACAAGGCTCATGGGGAAGAGGCCTTTTTTAGCACTTCAGTGTACTCTAACCTTACCTAAGCAATCGGCATTGTCAGTCACGTGCTTGCTTATTCTGCTGTTGCATCCCTCTCCTCTCAGGTCTCCGCTGCTATTTGCTGAGAGCATTTCTAAAGTGTGACAAGTCATCTCTACACATATATTTTAAAAGGCAATTTTCTATTCTTTTTGAACACCATAAATGAAAGAGAAACATGTCTGCCCCAAACCTAAGCGCTCCTTGACTTTGCAGGCTGTAGATCTATAATCTTTCCTGAGGAATTAATTATAATTCAGTCCTATATATTGCAGCAAAGAAAGTTATGAGATGCTGTCTCGCTGTCAAGGTTGAGAAAAGTCAGCTGGTTTAGTAACCAGGAGGTGATTAAATTTGTATGCAACTGGTCGTAAAATGTCATGGTACCTTACATCCCTGAGTCTGTGCTCCTGACCACAGAGTGTCTGTTTTGGTACTTGGTAGGAAGCAGTGACTTGGTGGCTCTAAGCTGAGGACATGGGGCTGAGTAGGGTACAAATGACCAAGATCTTTTCTAATGGCTTTGTGATGGGTGTGAGCACCCACAAACCTGGGCAATAAACCAGAATGGCGAGTGCGTTTATGAGGAGGCACTAACAGGTCTGGGGGACGTTACCCAAAGAAAGGTGGGGAGGCCCCAGCAGGTCAGGAAAGTTGAAGCCTGGCTGACACAGTGCAATACTAAGGAAGGATGAGCTCCAAGTGATTTATTTCTGGCTTATGTTTCCAGGTGAATTAATAAAAATTTATTTCAATTAATCTACATCTGTTGAGTATTGTCTTTGTTTGTGGCTGCAATGATGCTTTGGTCATGTCTTGGCGATGCTAGCAGAGCTTAAAGATTCTTATGTCCATGAATTAGAAGAATCAATCTCTTTGAACACATTTTAAATTGATCTTTGATTGGACCACATGGCT
>VZTV01013428.1:0-18458 GCA_013400875.1 Anhinga rufa | reverse complement strand
GGGGTAGTTGGCTCCTGATCATTAATTAGTCTGCAGTGTGCCCAGGTGCAGACCTCTGATTTGCATTGTGGTCAGAGGACTCATTTCCCTTTCTCCTGTGAGGTGTCTCCTAAGTGTTTCAGGCCTACTAAGAATTCAAGAGATATTCATCGTAATGTCATACCTATGAGTGTGGTAGAAAGAGAACATTTAGAAAAGTCATAAGAAAAACAGCATATGCAACCAAAACCACAGTCTCTGCAGTAAAACTCTGGGCCATCATTATGACAGTTTCCGTGTCTGTAGAAAACATGGTGTGCTGTGGCCAAATACGAATATGCTTAGTGGCTCACTACTGAGGACTTTGCTTCCCTTGAAAAATCTATGGAGGTTGGAGTGGAGCTGATAGGGGGCTTCATTGCTACTGCAAACTTGTTTCTCATGCCCAAGAAGATGGTTTGGCTGGCTTTCTCTATTTGGTACCATGAGCACTTCTGAGAAATCCCTCTGTGGTCTTTGGGGCATGCTTATGTAGGGAGCCAGATCAGGTTACCTTCTTCTCCATCTTCTCTACAGCTGTGGAACCCACAATGAAATAATTATCAGCACGTGAAGGCTATCTCTGACTTGAGTCTTTTTAGTATTGTTCATCGTCATTAGTTTCTGTGCAGCTCTACCTTTCCATATGATTTGCATTTTGTAGCATAAAGTTTAATCGTTGCTGACATGTTGAAACATTGGATTATTGGCTAAAGGTGGCCAGTTCCACGGCACTGTCTCAAGAGTCTGCCATGCTTCCTTCTTGCAAACAATGGAAAAGGCATTTCTGTCCACTCCCTTTTGTTTCTGGAGATGTTAGAAAGTCTCCCTTACCATTTTGTGGGGCACAGGTAGAGAAAAAGAGGGGAAGTCCTCTACGGTGCCTTCTCTTTGTACATGATAGGGCTCTCTGAAGTTGCTAAGAATTGTAGCATTTCTGCAAATTGCTACAGAAGTCTTGAGGAGCCTGTCTGAGACTGACTGACATTTTGAAACAGTTTTGTGCTAGCTTGTACAGCAATGCCAGTGAACAACACCGTATTGCTTTCAACCCAGATGCTTTGGCAAATAGCAGCTTCATGTGTTGCCACTGCTTGGCATAATGACTGATGCTACAAAGCAGTAGCAGGTGGTTTGGATTTTTTCTGCTCATTCTGCACCAAGTCCCTATTTTTTGCAGTGGCTTTGGAGCATGATAAACAATATTGCTCTATTTTTCCGATAAGGATTTTAAACTCTTAGGTGTACTTGGTAAAAAGTTGGGCTCAGTAGCAGTCTACTGGATGAGGATACTAAGTTACCCAGATCTCATTTTCTTCTACAAACATGTTATATAGGTGACAGATGCTATGCTTGTTTTATAATTCCCTCCCCAAATTCACCACTGTAGTAACATAAAGGCCTATTACTTTGAAGATTGTTTTATAACCACTCTAGTTTATGCCCCGCTATTGGTAACATTCCTTCTGTATGCCTTTTCAAGCATCTTTTCCTACAATAGCTTAACGTAGCCCTCTGTCTACAGGGAGCTTTTTCAGTCATGGGGAGGAGGGCACTTCAAACTTCTTCCATCTTACCTTAGCATCTGCTTGCTAGAGAAGAGTCATGCTGTTAAAGTGTGCATCTTCAAGTGTACATTTGCCAGAGTCCTCACTGTGGTAGCTGCCCATCATACATGAAGCTGGGTGTTTCATAAGCATTGGGTATGCCCATTCATTCCACAGAGCTGAAGAGATAATGTGCCTTATTACAATAATGCTTGTATTAGAAAGTTTCCTATTATGTATAGTCTTTTTTCTTCAACAAAACCAAAAAACCAACCAAACAAAAAAGTAATGAGAGATTTTGTTGTTTCTAAATCAGGTGAAATTATGTTTCGTTCTCTTACTTCGCTGAGAATGCACTTTTAAAATACACCATAATGTTGAAGCTTTGAAATGCATTGGTACCTAACCTTTTAAGATAAGGAGATCGTGTGTTAATTGTTACACTTTTCATGACTTGCAATGCCTTGACCCTTGGTAACATACCATGTCAGTAGATCATGGTTCTTTTGTATTACAGTACAGTCGTGTCTGGTGCCTATAAATGTAATGTTCAGTATGTGCTTATGAACTGGAAGTACACTCTGACCAGACCACTGGCACAGTTGTGTTTGAAACTCCGTAAGAATTAAAAGCCTGCAGGGGTTAGAACTTTGTTAGCATTTATGCTATGAACTGAACTTGTGATGATCTTTTCACAGAACACAGTTGTCAGCTGAACCTTGAAGAATTGCTTGTCCGTTTAGTGTTTGGATCCCATTAATATTTTTACGTAATCCTCTTTCCTTAAAAACAGTCAAGTCTCTTTCCTTAGGTGGAATATTCTTCTCCCTCTGCACCTCTGTGGAAGCAAGAAAACCCAAACCAAACCCAAACCCATGTCTAACCATCTGGTCAGATTTTCCTTGGTGTAGTTTATATACCTTTCAGGGAATGGTGGAATGATTTCTTCCTTCCCTGCCCCATTTCTGTACCCGCTTTGAAGTAACCTGCCTTTTCTGATGGCCAGAGTGTACCTCGCTATGTCTGCATTGCTCCCCATATCGGTACTGCAGATGCATGTGACAGGCAGCTCTCTCAGTAGCTTGCTCTGAGAACTGGCATGTAAAACCAGAGACTGATGAAAAGAGAGGCTTAAATGTTACAGTGTAAGCATGGCAATTGGAACACGTTGTCTTTGGTTTATGCATCTTCCATAATGTCCATAGAGAAGAGAGTGGCACTTCGTGGAAAGGAGGAGCCCAGTCATGGCAAATATGAACTCCAGTTCCTGCTTCCAGATTTTTTGTAACTTGGAAATAAGATTTATAGATGCATGTGGCTGAAGATGTAGACAAAATTTAAAGGTTTTAAATTTGTACAACTCTGGTACTTGAATGATGTTGCTCTCATTGTTGTTATTGGTGAAAACCCCACAGTTTTAATAGTAAGCTGTAATTTTTTAATACATGCTGCCTAGTTTATACTAGAAACAGTAGAGCATTTGAAGGAAATATGTGAGTTACACTTCAAAAATAATTTTCTTGGGTCATAGTATCATCCTAAAGGAATAGTGATACAGTTTTTGGTTTATTTTGTGGGCGTTTTTTTTGTTTTGTTGTTGGTTTTGTTGGGTTTTTTTAAATGTTTCTGTTTTAACATTCGTGCTACTTAAGAGAAATGAATCAAATTTACAGTGAGCCCTGCTTTGGGGTCGTATTGTTGTTTGGATTAATGAAACCTGGCATCCCTGTCTTTTGGTGGTTGCTACTTGCAAGTACGTATTCAACCATACTTAAAGTTTTTTTCTCATTGAAAGCTAGTACTTCAAAATGAGACAAATCAAAAGGAGTAATTACTTAATCATCTCTGTATTTAGTATACACACTTTTACAAAGGCAGGAAATTGGTCTTTCAAATAAGTGCTTTGGAATTCTGAGGTTTCACTGTGCTTGTGAAAGCTTGGGTTTATTTCTGATTTTAGTTGGAGTTGTCTGTGATTAGCAGTAGCTAGATATGGAAATGTTATAACTTTTTACTGGGAAATGATTTCTTGTTTAATGACTTAAGAAGTCCAAGTGAAGTTTATCAGGAAGTAAGGACTGGCTTGAGACGTCTATTGTAAAATGCTGATGTCAGGATATCAGTTATTAAATCGTTGAGAACACAGCAGAAAAATTATATAGTTACAATTTACAGCTTGTGAATATTTTATAGAAGAAAATAGTTCTGGTGCTTCCAGTCTACTTTGGAGTTAAGAAAAAACCTTTTTGAATGTTATTATTTTTATGAGCTATAATACGGATTAATATGGACAGCATGCATAGAAGTTTCTGAGTATTCTGTTTTTTAGAAACTATATCAGAATTTTTGTTTTTAATACAGTGTATAAAACCAGCATGCTGTCTCCAAACGCAACATAATGGCTCTGTTAGTTGCCAAAACTGAGTATGTACTATAAACTTACGTTTGAGTGAAATTAACTATTTTAAGATCATACATGAAATCGGCCATTGAAGGCATTCCCTGGAGTCATTACACTAGCAGATTCCTCATAATCGAGGTGTAATTTATAATGGTAGATACTTGTTTTGTTGTTCAGTTTGTCACTTAAAAAGCCTTCTATCTGTGTATCGAAGCCTAGAAAAGGCTTCTGTTTGACATGAATTAAGTGTATGATATGTTAATTTTTTGCCAGCATAGCAATCCCAAATCAAGTGTTGTACAGCCAGCTTGAAATTAGTGAGGCAAAAAGATGTGCAATACCAATAGGGCTATGCATTATCCAAATCCTGCAAGTGGAAGGAGGGCACATAGCATAAATTCTGAAAATACGTGCTTGCCTATGTACCAAGTAATTTCATTTTCACGTTTGGTTTTATTTGAAAATTTTCAGCACAACATCAGATGAAATCTACCTTTATGGTAAACATCAGAATACAAGTTGGATTGATGTAACGTAGTGAAATAGTTTGAAAATACATGTGATGATTTAACTGTTATGGAGAGTTAGAAAGATTTTGCATCAGTTCATAATACTGTATTTATTCAAACTACAAAAGTACATTCAGGTCCTCCCCCTCTCTCCTGAAAGCTGTTTTCTTTGGTCAGGTATTGAATAATTTATATCATGTGAGACTATTGCACATGATGTATTCATCCCTTGTTTAGCTCTTACATTAATGGTTTGGCATGCTAGCTGTACATTGATATGGTAGATGCTTTCCATTTTTTCTGTACCAACTGTTTAAATATATCTTGTGCCTCAGTAACTACAAATGAGAAATGACTTGAATTATTCTATTTCCCTCAATGGTTTTTAGGCGTAGGAAAATATTCCTTTTTTAATATATATCTATTTGTACAATAGATTGAAGGAGAGCTTTAAAAATTATTCAGATATTGATACTCTAACCTTCTATTACGTTCAGCTGGAAATACGTGTGGAATCTGAAAAGTGAAGTTTAGATACTAGGCTAGCAGTGAGCCACAGGTGTTGATTAGGTACAAAATATTTGGTGTTTTCCACCTCTTGTAGGGATCGTATGGTTTGATGTGTTGCCGTGTAGCAGGTGATTTGTATTCTGTCTTTAATTGCACTGTAAACTGAAAATTGTAAGTAATGTTTTTTATATTCTCTTCGGAGGTGGGGAAAAGAGAAGGGACTGTGCACCAATGCAAGAAACTCTTACTTAACTGCTGATAAAAGTATTACTTTGAGAGGACGGTTGAGCAGGCTAGGAGAAGGATTAGTGCTGCCAAGTACTGGCCCAGGCTGGATTACTTGGAAAATCTTGTAAGCCTCTGGTCAGATAACGCTCTGCTGCTGTTGCTGCTGTGCTGTTACAGGGTTCGCTAGATGAGCATAAATCAAAAAGCAGTAATTTAGTCCAAAATGCTAACATGAGATAAAGAATAGATGGAATTGATTTTTGTATGTGTCAGAGGGGTTGGTGCACATACTAAGATAATTGTATGTATTTTGGGACATACAATGAAATATTTTACTACTTTTACTATCGATAAAATTGCCAAAATGAAGTTGTTACATTTTTTTTTTAAATGAGGGAGCCAGTAAAGGTTGAATTTCTGTTACCACCAGGCTGTGGAACTGATTTTTGGGCACTTGTAAAAAGCAGATTCTGTGATTGAGATCCCAAAAGTTTTGAGTGTCATAGAGACTGTTAAAGAAATCCAGAGCCTCTCTCCTCTTCAGCAATGACCCAGGTTAGGGGCTGACAGAAAGTCATAGCCCTCCTTTAGCCCATCGGCGGGCAGAATAGTGTCACGATCCTTTGAGGCTTTGAGACACAGAGGCTGCTGCCGCTGCCGCCGTTGCTTTATATCCTGTACCTGGTGTGTACCTGGGCAGGAGATGTCACTTGCCAGTGTCAGGCACCTTCCACAAGCACTCGGGAACGAGAAACACACAAACACCAGTCTCCCAGGTGAGTGAATTGCAGTAGCACTTCCACATCACTGTCGGGCTGCGGAAAGTGAAGCAAAACATGCACAGGATCACTCGCGTCCGCCGTGGTGTAGAGGGAAGCTGCATGGCTGCATTCTACTTTAGAGGAGAGAGGCAGTTGCTTCCAGAGTAAGCCTGTCAAGTCTTTGCATTTAGAGACTTCATTCGAAGGGGGTTGCGTGACACAGGCTTTCAGAATACGCATCCGCGTGTGCGGGAAGGGAGCCTCCTGAGGGGTGTTGGAAGTGGTGACCGTCAGTAGCTGCTGTGCTCCCTCCCCTGTGTGTTCACACCGGCACAGGCAGAGACACTTGGTGGCAAATATTATTTCATATAAGCTTCAGTTTTGAAAGTGGTGGGAAAAAATTGCTTATTTCTTGTAGGATGCTCGTTTCTTATGTTCAGTCCTTATTAGTGGTTCAGTCTGGACAAATGAACTGCAACTCGTTTACTGAAAATCTGTCAGTGGAGTAAACAATGAAGGAGGTTCTTTCCTTGGTCTTTTTCCTCTTCCTTAAAAACAAACAAACAGAAATTTAGTGCCTTTGAAAAAGGGGACGATATATTGTAAGTAGCACGTACTATCTGGTATAGTATAGCAGCCCCTATAATTTTACAAGGTGATGTAGTCACCAGTCAGTGAGAGGGAACTTCCCTGCCCCTAACTGCCGCGTAAAGCCCTCTGAAGAATTTTAGCAGAGAGATATCAGGCCTGGGGGTGTTCGAATACGATCTTCTTCGGCTATTTTAACATCTCGGCCCTCGAAAACGCGGCCCTCGGGGCGTCCCGGGGCAGAGCTCTCCCGCGGACGGGGGAGTTTAAATCCCAACGCGGCGCTGAGCGGGAATCCCCGCGTATCGTGACTGCATCGCCCTGCCCTTGCTCTGGGGGTGAAACGTAGAACACGAGTCTAATCCTCGGTAGATGGAGCTAATTTCGCTTTAAACCTGAAAGTGTTAACCGCAACTTGAAAGTGTGACAAAGCTCAATTGCGTTTCTTGTTTATTGCTTGTTTTCCGATTGGACGGCGGGCCGCGGCTCTACCCTGGCAACTGAGGGCTGCGATTTGCATACCCCCCCTTCGATTGGCCACTGGGCCGACGAGCTCGCCCAATCAGGCGGCGGGGTTTTAGTGGTAGGCTATGCTAATTACCGGCTGTTGCTGGGGTGCGGGGTGGTTTCCGCGCGCCGTGGTGCGGCATTGTGCTGCCTGCCGAGCGGCGCTGATAAATGAGCAGCTAATGAGCTGCAGCAGCGCCCGCGGACTGCGGGCGGCCGCGGCCTGGCGGCGGCGGGAGGAGGAGGAGGAGGAGGAGGAGGCAGGGTCTAATTGCTCTTCAGCCTCGCCCTCCCTCTCCCTCTCGATTGGCCGCGAGAATCTAGCTGTGTGCGTGCACCTCGCTGCGTAGATGTGTGTTAGAAAATGCGTGCGTGTGTGTGTGTGTGCGCCGCGTTAATTAACCAACAACAAAAAAAATCTTCACTGGAATAGCTTGAAACCGGGAAAGAGCGCTGTGTAGATGGAGGAGGGCTGTTCTCGCTCCTTCCCCGCTTAATTTTTCCATTTTATTATTCTTTAATTAAAGCGCCTTCTATTGAAGTAACCAGATTTATGCAGAAACGTTATGGAACGTTAATAAAGCCAGCTCTAATATCAGTACTTCCTAAAATGCAATAACCTCTGTATCTGAGAGAAGTATCTGTAACTAGTGTGAATATAGAATAATCTATTTCTAGAACGCACACTTGCCTTTTAAAAATGGTGTATTCACATGTCTTCACCCTCCCCCCCTCTCCCAACCCCACCTCAGCTGTAGCAGTTGAGTCTGGATTTTTTTCTGGCCTATATATCATTCCTGCCTAAGAATATTGGGAAATCTGATCTTAAAATATTTTTGTTGCTTAAATCTGCATCTGTTTCTTTTTTTGCTGCTCTCCAAACCTGGTTTTTCTCCTGCTCAGTCACGGATTAGTTTACCTTCTTCAATCCTCTTCCCTAGTCCCTCCCTCTGCCTTCCTTAGCTGTCCAAATTGTGGGCTTTCTTTACATAACTACACATATTCTTTCTGTCCAGTTCAGTAAAACTGACTGTAAGGTTAATGAATTATTTAACTCCGTTAAATCCATCTACATGGGTTTGGTGTTCATTTTTTTTCCTTTTTTTTTCTCCAGCCTTCCCCTTAGCATAGGTATGAGACATATTCATATGTCTGAGGTTTGATACCACCTAGCATTTACTAGTAATGGTGGAAATTACTTTACTGGCATGTTTTTGACCTGGTATAACCCTGGTGTCAACAGATTTTGAATCCTTTGAATTCACTTGGAATTGAAATTTTGGTAACAGTGCTTCCATTTGACAGTAATTTTTGTGAAGGATTTTTTGAAAAAATCTGCGCACAAAATATTTTTAAACATTTTTACAGATTTTGATTAATTGGTACTTCAATACCAAGAGAACAGATAGCATTTTCATGTTTTAATGCTTAGAGTTTGGACTAAACGAGTTTCATTTTTTAAACTAAACATTGGCACGCATTAGTTCAGATGAGTGATAGTCTGCAGCCGTTTACAAGTTGCTCTCATCATGAAGACCAAAGCTTACTGTTAAAAAAGCAGCCTGTGATTAAATCTGATTTTTACTTTGGTGGAATTTTGATTTTTCAACTGTTCTGTAAACTCTTCAGAAAACTGACAGCAGAGGTGAATCTAATTGCTCTTGAATAAAGCAAACGCTTCCTTTTTAATAGGGAAACTTGGTGATTTCTAGTGCATTTTAGAAGTTAAAAACTAAGATAAAATTTGTGTGTACTTGAAGTGGAGTTTGCTTGAAGCTTTCTGAAATGTGAGTGTAAAGGTTCTTTTGTAGCATGTTGAATGGAATGACTTTCATAAAATCATGTCAATTTAAACTTTATGTCACTACATTTCTGTTGTCTCTATTATGAGATTACCATGATTTTAAAAGTACTTTTCTCCTTTACGCTTTTTTACTTACTGAATTTGACAGAACTTTCTGTATAAACAGCGTTTTCTACTTGTATTTGTGTTTTTTCACAGGTTGCACTGGGAACTGAAGGACAGGTGTGGGCCTTTCACCTAGATTAAATATGCATACATAGTTGGAATTAAGTAGTTGTTTTTAAACCTTTGTTAGAATAATATTCACGCTTCGTTGTTTGTTTCTGTTTTAAGAGCTGTTAATGAACTTTCACCATGACCATAAAAAAGTAGATCTTCATTTTCCCCAGCCTTTATATTCCCTCCTTTTAAATGGCAGGCTTTCCATTAAATTAGAAAACTTGTAAACCACATAACCTTAGAATAATTACATAAAATCATAAGATAAACATAAATTTGTAGACATAGAAAAAAGAAGTATCAGAACCCTAGCCTTGGCACATTTTCACCAGCATTGGTTTCCTTTGAAAAATGTGTTATATTCTTTTGCATATTTTAATTTTTATTTTTTTAAGTTTTAAAGGAAATGTTAGTCCTCTTCCTTAAATATGGTTTATTAAATAGTCAATAATTAAGTATTGATTGCTCAGCTAGTTGGTTTCACTTATTCATTTGGCATAATATAAATGCCATGTTGGGCTGAATCATCAGCTAGACTACTTGCTTGAGAAACACTGGTCAAATTCAACAGGTTTATGATGAAGAATTGAACAGAGTTACAGTGTGGTAGGAAAACTTCTGAAGAATTTTAAATGTGTATTAGAAAAAGATAAATCGTTCAATAATAAATATGTTGACGTGTATACAGTTGCACAGTTGAGAATGTTTATTCTACTGTTGGGTGATCGGTTTATTTCTTTTAAGCTCCCGTTTGACACACTGCCTTCATGTCATCCTCCAAGAGAGGATATGCTAGTATTTAGAGAAGAAGAAAAACAAAGTTGCTGATGTGAAGCCTGCTACTCATTTCTTCATGTCAGTAGCGTTGCCTCTTTGTAGGAGGGCAGCCTTAATTTTTGTTACTATTCAGCAGAGGCCATCAGATGAAAAAGGCAAGTTCACAACAAACAAAAGGAGGTGGTGCTTAATGCCGCCTGTAAGGAAGCTGTGGAGTCTTCTGCCATGTGATCTTCTGGATGCTAAAAGCTGAAATGCAGAGAGTGGTTCAGAATGTCCATGGAAGAAAAGGATGCATGATATATATGTATATATACACATTAATCACAAAGAGTCTGCTTCATGTAATTCCTGGACCGGAGAGTAGATGAATATGCCAGGCACCTACTGCTGTATACTTGCCATTTCCTCTTCCAAGATGACTGCTGTTGGCCACTTTCGGAGACAGGATGCTGATTTGAATGGATTTTTGGTTTGAGTAATAATGAGTAAGAATGAGTAATTCTTATGTTAGTGCCCTGTTGCTTGAAAGAACTATGTTACTTTTCAGTCCTTAGTCCAACATGAATCAAGTACCCATTCTTGTTTGGTTTTGTTTGCAAGCAGAAATGAACATCCATTTCAGACCTCTCTCATTTGGTTTACTTTTCTCAAATTCTTGAAACCTAAGGTGTAAAGCTGCTCTTCTGTGGAGCTCTGTAAAACAGAAATGTACCTACTAGTATGTGTTTCTTATCTTTATAAAGTCTTTTAAATTCTATATATACAAAATTAGAAATTTAAAACCATGGAACCCTTCTGTGTTTAACTGGTGTCTCCCTGTTTTTCTGCAGAACAGGATAAAATCTGGACTCCTAAGAATGTTGCAGAAGGAAATTCTTGTTTGTGAATTACATGGATACAAAAACAATGACTTACTCTATAGAATATATATGCAGACAGTAATAATTTTATTTGGAGCACAGTCTGAGGAGTGTCAAGGGATATGTTAAATACAATGAAAATAAAAAGATCTATTGTATGGCAGCCTATTCAGTGAGTGCTACTTCCATTCTGTCCCTTAAAATAAATAGGGTATTCATGTAACTAAATAGTATCATAACTTATTTACATAGAGGCACTAAATTAAAACTGCGGAAGTATTCTGGTGTTTCCTAACTTCTGTGCACAGTACTCTTAAATTTTGATGTTCTTTCTGTCCAGTGTATACCTAGGTGGAGGCTTCTAGTCTATGTGAAGGCCTGTATATAGGTTCAGTTCTCATTGTTTACTTGTGGGGTTGTTGTTTTTTGCAGACATGCTCTTAGGCAGCCTGCTTCTCAAGAACAGAAATGTGAAAGCAGAGTTCTCATAGAGCTTAAGATACTTGCTTTCAAAGTTAGAGTACTTGTGTTTCCTTTAGGCTTTATCTGAGAATTTTGGCAATCTTGGGCTTCATTTATAAAAAAAAAGTAGTTTCACTTTGACAAAATTTGCTGAGTTCTCCAGAGCATCCTCAAAGTAATATTTATAAGTTAATGAAATATAGATTTATATAGTGTTGCCAGTGGATTAAATCATAAGTTGCTCATGAGTTTTAGAAATTTCTTTCTCTTGTTCTGTGAGGGTTACAGTGAGCAGTGGTGTTTAGTATTTTTGGTACCGGATTTTTGAAGTGGCTGGGGAGAGATACATACCGCAGTTTGTCCCTCTCACAGGTCTTAGCCACCGTAATTTTACAGTAGAGGGAACTAGTGTCCCTTGAGTACAGGCACAAAGGCAATAAAGCGCATGCATGCAAGTCCTGTCCAAAGTCCACCTCCAGCTGCAGCGCATCCAGGGAAGAGGATAGCCAAGGCAGGCACAACAGTGTCAGAACAGTTAATGAAGCCTACTCTTGGCCTGTCTTTTCTCCAGGTTTCTTGTGCCGTCTCTGCCATATGACCAGACACGTGACAGGCAAGTCATGTCAGAGGTCTGCAAACTGTTGGGAAAGATGGCACCCAGAAGTCATTTTATGTCACCTCCTAAGCACTTCGTCTTCTCTGCAGCTCTGTCCATCAGGAAGGAGCACAAGCAGGAGGATTCTGTGGGCTGGGTTTATTGGCCTAGTGAGCAGCACTTGAGAGGGTAGTTGTTTCTAAGTTCAGGGCTTAATTTTACTTTGAGAGAAAGTAGCGTTTGTCATTTCTGTACAGGGAAGTTGACTGAATAGTTATTGTAGAATAGCTTCTGAAGTAGCCATTCTTAATAACAACAACAACAACAACAATATAGTTCCTCCAGAGTGTGGGATATTTATAACAAAGTTGTTTGTTCCACAGTAGCTGCTGCAGGTAATTTCCCTTTGTTCCCTGGGTTCTCTCAGCTTTCCTCATTCCAGAGCAAGCTGAGTGAAGTCCATGTGCCTTCACATTCTCATGCAGTCATTTTAAATGCAGTGCATGAGGACAATAGGCAAAGCAGCATTTCAGTAGAGGAGTAGTTCACTTAGAGTTCAGGTTGGCATTTGCTTATTGCTGAAAGGATGATTGTTCTAAACTCTAAAATCCCAAGTGCTTGACATTTACTATGCTTAGGCAGAACTCGGTAGGTCTAACTTCTCTTAAATGTGGGTTTATTTGAACAGAGAGTTCTCAAGATACAGGTGTTTGTCTCATTTGCTAATTGTTCACTGTCTGTTTTAGGATGTGCTAATACAATGCAGAGGTGACTGGATAATAAAGCAATGCAGAGATCAGTCTTTTCACTTTTCCAGACTTGTTTCTTAGAGGTATACTCAACGTAATAGCTGAGGTATCATAAAGCTTATTGGTATTGAGAACTTTTCCAAGCATGGCGTTTAAAAAACAAGGTTGACTGGAACTCTGTAAAAAAATGGGGAACTTGTGTGAAGGAAGAGGGCTGTACAGTTCCTCAGCTAATACAGGATTTTCACTGAGGAGACATTTGGTTGTTTTCACATTCCGTAATTTGAATACAGAAAAAAAAATAACAAGCAGGTGGATATCTTCATCTGTCGTGGGATAGCAGGGGTTGGAAATAGAAAGATCTGAAGTCTGAAGCGGTCACGTGCAGTACGAAGAACTACCATACTTGGTCTGTGGTGTAGGCCCACAAGCTCTTGAACTCTGAGCGTGGAAATGACAATGCCCATTGTGGTGAATGATACAGTTCACACTTTTATTCTCTGGTCATGTTTTCTGGCAGGTTCTCATTCAGCTGTGGACATACCACTGAGATGGATCACCTCTGCACATTGCTCAATGACTCAAATAGTAGATAGCAGAGGTAGAACAGGGAAAGGGAGGATGGGGCAGGAGGGAGAGGAGGTGAAAGGAACCGCAAAGCATTTAGGGTCAAAGCAATGATCTTTATAGGGAAAATGTTGAAGAACAGGAAGAAAAGTACTAGCAATGCCAAGAGAATGAAAGATGAGTTGTGCAGAGAAGAAAGTTTCATACTTCAAAATGAGATGACCCCACAGTCCAGGATAAACCCCCAAGGAATACTGCCACTGATTCCAATTTAGTTCTGCATTATCTCTGCCAGTTAAATGCTACTGTGCCATACTTTACTGGTCTTTACTTTATGGATCTGATAAGAAATTCTGCCTCTTCTTTGAGCAGAGTTTAACAAAGAGGTGGGAAAATGGGGACGGTGACATTATTAGGAAGCAGCCAAAGCGTTCTGTGGAAGTTGTAATCACTGCCTGGAAGCTAGATGCAGAGGACTTAGGTACAGAAGGAGCTATGAAGTTGTTATAATTTTAAAAGAAAACAGTTTCCCAGATAGCAGGTTAGTGGTAAGCCCTCAGACATGGGGAATGACTGCATTTGAACTTTTAAAAGTACGAAATAGAGTGCTGGTGTGACTTTCACTGTTTCTGCCTGCTTCATCTTGCACAACAGTCAATAGACAGTGAAGTACTTTTTAAAGCTGTTGCAAAGGTTATGTTATCAAGTAGAGAACTCTATCTCCTGATGTCATGAAATAAAGATCACCTGCTGCACTGGAAGATGCTTTTGTCAGTCTTGAAGGCAAGCTTGTGTAACTCACGGGGTGAGAAGTGTTACAGTGGTCCTTTTTTGGTTTTAATTTTTAAATGTGAGCTAAGTAGGTATGAAGAAATATTAAGGAAATGTCACTTCTTTTAATGTTCTAATGATTTTAATGTCTGCGTTTGTCTCCTTTTTTATCCTTCACTATGAGTATACCTAAATAGAATACTTTGGTAGAACAGTGACAGAGGAACAGAGTCACATCCATACATTGTGAAGCAGAGTATGTATTTAATGGGTTGGGTGACAGAAATGCAAAGAAACTATCTAATTGGTATGGGGATTTTCAGATGCAGTCCCGCATGGCAGTGGAGATGATCTAAGAACAACTCCTTAATTGGAAAAGAGAAATCCCGTCACTTACGTTGTGCCGACATTTGTGGCACAGAATCACAGAACCATTGAGGCTGGAAGGTGCATCTGGAGGTCTCCTGGTCCAGCCTCCCCCTGCTCAAGCAGGACTGTGCCCAGTTGGGTTTTGAGTATGTCCCAGGACGTGCTCTCCACAGCTTCCCTGGGCAAGCTATGCGAGTGCTCAGTCAGTGACTGTGGGAAAGGCTGTAGCATGGCTTCCAGTTTGTTAGACATCAGTCAGTCTTGTCCAGAGAATAGACTTTACAATGGCCCAGCTCTAGAGAAGACTTCAGTTGAAATTTTCATATTCTTAGACATCAAATTTAAATGACCACAGTACAGAAATTTTTTCAGAAACAGTGATCCACTCTTGGGGTGGCACACTGTCACCTGCAACTCCTGACAGCCAATTGGTGAATGTTTGTGCCTTACTTTATGTTGAAAGGAGAAGGCCAGCAATCCATAGCATGACTTGGTTACCATGTGATACTTTTTTTGGGAGAAGGTAATGTCTGAAGGAGTTATGTAGACTGATGTCAAAATGGGAACAACAGAATCTAAAACGGATGAGGTAGGAAATTGAATTTTGAAACTGCATTGAGTTTTTAAAAATCTATGCAAAATTGTACCAAAATTTTTCCTATATTAAACCAACTGTAGCTGATTATCTCAAGTATTTTTCTACTTTGGGTTACTAATTTCTTTGATACTGGGAAAAAGTAATATAAAACAACCCTATTTTGAATGAGAGAAGTATTTCCCATACTCACCAAATAAAGAAAAACGTTCTTGAGCTTTCGATCTTCCACTGTGTTAAGATTATGTACTTTTGCAGTATCTGTATTTTCAGATAGTTCTGAGTTATAAACCTCTTTTGAAGTTATAATTTAAGTTTTCTCTGTCATCACATTTATGCTAGTGGTCCCCTTTTAAACACTTTCATCTGGTTATAGTTACAGTGGTTTGCTCTTACAATAGTGTAGCATTTTATTAATGCTCACTTCTTCCTCTCTTGTTACTCTCCAGAGACTGTAAATTTACAAAAGTTAAGAAGTTCCTGTTGTTAAAAATTTATATTTTGCTTATATTATGGTGTATGGAATATCACTAATGAAACAGTGCTCTTAACAGCTTTGCTTCAAAAGAGCTGTTAGATTCATGAGTGTAGGAGAAAAGGGACATACGGTCTCAAGGCTGAAATAAGGGATTCCTTCTGTAGCTGGACCTTCTTTATGACAAGTTCTGATTTATTCTCATCACAGGCAAATAAATGTTTGTTGTAAACTGTGAAAACATATCTTTTTATGCCATTCCCCGAACTAGCACATTAGGTAAGGCCCATTCATAAGATAATTCTGCCCACTCCCAATTTGTCATCTTTTCCCTTGATGTACTTTGTGCATACTTTTTGTTTTCTATCACTTTGTTTCCATCCCAAGGTGCTTCACAACATGTAATCATTTGAACTTACAGTGGCTAGAAAGGAATATTGATGATTGTCTCGACCTTGTTCCTTAGATATTTCATCCTGTAGAAGTTATGGATGTGGTGTGGTAACAAGCTAGATCACTTACTTCTTTGAATGTCTAGAGCTCTCCAGATGAACTTGAGCCACCATGGGTTTTGTGAACCTGAATTAATGGCTGTACACAAATGTTCCTATTTCTATAGCTGACTGACTCCTCTGCCTAAAACTAAAGGAGGCCAAGAATGCTGTTTTAGACAATTCTTCTTTCTACCCTCATTTTTTCATTAGGTGTTTCTTGGCTTATAATAGTAAGTTATGAGTGTTCTCTTGGGATGAGCTGTACCAGGGTAGGATTGCAGGTATTGTGGAACAAAATCTGGAAAGTGGCGAGGGCAGGTATTTCATCAGGGACCATATCCTGAACATTCCTTGTTTTTGTTGATAGCCAAGACTGTTTTCAGCAAGAGAAGTCTGTGAACTCATGTGTCTCCATTTCAGTGACAGTAAGAAATCGTAAAGATGAAAATTACTTGGCTACTGATCGTTTAGAGCCTGTAGTTACAGTTTTTGAACTCTTGACCCAGGTAGTTCTTGATTATTGCTAACATGGTTAAGGGTTGATACCATCATCTTCACAGAGACTATTACCTTTCAATTTGGTATAAGAACATGAGTTGAGGTAGCCAATTTCCATCTGTCTACTTGTCAGGCTTCAGGTCATGAGACTGTAGTCAGGCTCTTGTGTTTGATGATGTCCCTTTTTCTGAGATTCAGTGCTGCTCTCTGAAATCGGTTTACACTTCTACCAAATAACCAAGGGTTTATAAAAAGTTTCTTGTTGGATACAATTTTTATTCATGTATGTTGATATCATTGGTTGTGCATGACTTACCTCCAAGCAAATAGGTAAATACTTGTTAATCACAGACATTGAATCTTAAAAAAAAAATTAAATGGAATGAATAAAATAAATTATTTGTCAAACTGTGGTTCTCAGAGAAACTTTATTTTGTGATTCTGCAGTCCCGTCACCTTGTTATAAATGATGACGCTCTCTTTTTTGGGGCGTTACTGTTGAATTAACTGTCCAACTGGCTGTTGTCAGTTTGGAAGATCAGGAAAGCTGCAGCCTCGTCCTGCTAGTGGACTCAGGAGAGAAAGGGTGTGCAAGCATCAAAAGTTTAGAGTTGAAGTGAAACATCGTATTATGACTGTTCTTTTGTGGGATAATTATAGTTCTAATCCATTTCTACTTTTCTTCTTTTTCTTAAAAAAGAAGCGTGTAGTGCGTTATTCAGTTAATTCTGAGATTTCTTGTGATCTTTTGAGTGAGTGGCAGAAGATACTATGAAGTCATTCTAAATGAGAACTCATGGAGTTTTTGTGTGTATATATGTGAGATTTCTGCTTTTTTAGGGACATGTGCAAGTGCAGAATTTTTAAAATTTTTGTTTTTATTAAGTTATCTAATTTGCTAGGTTATCTAGTATGCTACTCGGAAACTGTGGCCTGGAGTAAAAAAAAATAAAAGAAATAAAACTTTAAAAAAAGTTTTTAAATGAAAGTAATTGGCTCTACAATTTAGAATTAGTGTTTGGTGTTTGGTGTTTTTGGTTTTTTTTTGTTTGTTTGGTTTTTTTGACTATCTGATTTAAAGATTCTTTTGGCTTTTAATTCAGTCACCATGATCTTGCTAAATGAGATTTTAAATTTTTTTTTCAGGTTAAGCAGAAAATCAGCAGAAATTAAAAGAGCAGAAAGTAGATATACCAAATAACGTCTTATTTGTGTTCACCCATTCTTACAGGAGCATTCAGTATATCCTGAAAAGTAAATGTATGCTAAATGTACCAAGTTATATAGTTAGATGTTTAACTCTGATTCTCTAGTAAAAATGGAGTTTCGATATTAAGAAGATACAGTAGTGAGGAAAAAATACATACTTATAGTTTTTACAGGGTCTGACAGATGCACTAATATATGAAGGAACCATGATATCTTTGAGAGAGATCAGCTGATACATTAGAATATTTGCACAGATTTTCCCCCTGTATTTAAATGTGAACTTGTGAAGTTCATAATACATAATTTTAAATTTAAAGAAGGTAACAATCTGTTGCCCAATTCATAGGTGAACATAAGGTATTACTTAGAATCAAAACAGAAAAAGATGCAAGTATTTTAAAAAGTTTACACTCATATGCTTAAGTAATATTTTCACTGTGTCTTTAAATTTAATTTTCTGTGCAATGGTAAGTTGACTTAGCTTACAATGGTTTTAGGCCAGGAATGTCTTTATTTTATTTCCATTCATAAATGGACCTTCCATTGGTAAGGTTATCTTGATACTTTATCATATTACGAGAGGCACCATAATGCACACAAAAAATGGAGTTTTCATATATCATAGTTATTTTGTGAAGGTTTGGTTGGTGTGAGATTTTTCTGTTTGTTTGTTTGTTTGTTAACATTGTGAATATATGTGGGTGCTTGTGTGCAAGCGGTTCATTTTCTGGAGCAGTTTGTTCTGTTAGTCTTTTAGTAGTACTGAATTTTAACAGTGGAGAAAAATACCAGTGGTCTGTCACTGGGTATTTCACTGTACAATTTTACTTCACCCCTTTTAAAGTAATAGTGGTTATACAGTATATAGGCTTTCTTATTTATAGTTGTTTGAATATTATTGACTTTTTTATTGAATATATTTTATATATATTTATATATATA